>CAJHQQ010000706.1:0-151999 GCA_905132885.1 Moricandia moricandioides
GCTGAGGCGTATAAGGCGCGGTTAGGTGTCTTTTAACTCCATTCTCTTCACAGAACATATTGAACTCAGCTGAGGTAAACTATCCTCCTCTATCGGTGCCAAAGGTCTTAATGGTTGAACCGGTTTGCTTCTCTACACTTTCCTTAAACCTTTTGAACCGATCGAATGCCTCACTCTTCTCCTGGAGAAGTCATCAATTAGGACAAAGACATACTTGTTATTTGCAGGCGTTGGTGGTGTGATTGGTCCACACAAATCTCCATGCAGTAACTCCAATGGCTTTGTCGCACGAAACATGGCTTTAGTCGGGAATGATTGTCTAATCTGCTTCCCTGCTAGACATGCGTCACACACGATTTTTTCGTGTGTTACACACGGCATTCCTACGACCATCTTCTTCTTTACCATGTTGTTCATCACGCCATAGCTTATATGTCCTAGTCGAGCATGCCACCTCCATGTTGCATTTTCATCTCTGACATGTAAACACTGCGGATAGCTAATCTCCATCGGGGTCTTGTAGAGACGGTTTTGAGATCTTGTTACACGTACAAGCAACCTGCCACACGAATCTGTGAGTGTTAAATAGACATCTTTCATGTTAACCTCACATCCGTTCTCTGTTTCTTGTCCAAGACTCAATATGTTATGTTTCAGGTCGGGTATGTAGTATATGTCTTTGAGTGCCTTCTTCTCTCCAGTCTTGCACACAAAGGTAACAACCCCTTTTCCTACGATATCAACACACGATCCATCACCAAACTTCACTTTCCCTTTGGTGTTGAGATTCAAACTCGAAAAAAACTCCTTGTTTCCCGTCATGTGATTGCTCGCTCCATTATCCAAATACCAAACACTTGCATTGCCTTTGTCGATATCAAGATTCTTCGGAATCACCTTGTCTTCATTCAAGAATACCACCTCGTGTACATAGAGGGCATTAGCCTCTTGTGTTTCATTTAAGTTGGTTTCTTGATTCCTCACTGACTTCTCGGGACATGAATTCGCATAGTGACCCGGCTTGTCACATCTCCAACATATCAGCTTCGAACGGTCCTTCTTCGAGTTTGTGTCTTCGGTGTGTGACATATGACTTTGGTTGTGTAACCTACCTCGACCACTGCCTCTTCCATTCCGTCATCTACCTCTACCACGGTAATCTCCATAGTTCCTCTGAACTTGGTGATTGTTATCTGAAAACATAAGCTTCCCTTGGTCTTCCTTTTGAGTTTCTTCCCCTACACGCTCCTCGTACGCCTTTAGCCTTCCAACTATGTCCTCAAAGCCGGTATTGTTGAGGTCTAGGTCTTTCTCAAGCGACGCTACGATCTGGATATACTTGTGTCTTGGAAGACCCTTCAAAAACTTCTTAACCATCTTGGATTCTTCTATGTTTTCTCCCAACGAGGCTGCCTTGGATGATAACCCTGATATCTTTCCTGCAAAGTCATCCACGGTATCACTATCATCCATCTTCAACCTGTCGAACTCCGTCATCAATGTCTGAAGTCTCGCCTCCCTTACACGATCAGCTCCAAGATGTCGTGACTTGATGGCATCCCAGATGTCTTTTGATGCGGTTTGTTCTCCCACCTAATCAAATTTTCGGGAATGGATTGAAACAAAAGAGCAATCGCAACATCGTTATTCTTTTGATCATCCGAACCAGGGACTATCGTGTCCCACACATCATGAACACGGAGTAACACCTTCATCCTTATCGACCAAACTGTGTAGTTTGTCGAGTTCAACATCGGACATTGGATAGATGCGGATCCAAGGTCCTTTGTGCGTGAAGCCCTATTCACGTCAGCCATCTTGTGTCGCGAATTCTTGCTTCACAGCCACCAGGATCGAAGCTTCAACTTAAGCTTTGATCGAAGCTTTAACTTAAGCTCTGATACCAATTGAAGGACTTCAAATGGGAAGGGTATTATAGTCATAGCAAGCCACAAAAAGCTTTAATATGAAATGGGCTTTCATGATAAGGCCCGTTATTGACAAAGACTCAAACAAAAGAGAACCGGTGAAATAAGTAAAACAAAAACAAAATTAAATTAAATTAAATTTTTAGAGAAAAATAATAAAGGCTTATATATCAATTCAAAACAATGCATAAATAATAATAATAATTTAAAATATTTAAAGATTTTTAGTGATAAAAACTCTTAACTATTTTTGAATCGGAAGAAAACTCATCAATTAAATTTTTAACATTATAAACCCTCAATTTATCAACTGTTAACATATATCACCCTTTGCTACGGTGTTTTAGACGGACGGTAGCATACATTAACGGAACTAAAAATTGAGGGTTTATTTGGTAAGGTTTTTAGTTGAGGGTTTATTTGGTAGAATTTTTTGTTGAGAGTTTATTTTACGATTCATCTTTATTTGAGTGATTTAATTACTAAAAACCCCGATAAAAATAGGAAGAGAGAAAAGAGTTTGTTTATTTTCTTTTTTTCGTAAAATAAGACTCAACTAGCAGTCTTGATAGACGGAATATATAAACTACAGAGAACTGGATATTGTTAAGAATTAAAATAATAAATTTATACCAAAATATAAGAAATTAGGATGATAGTCGAGATATTATCTCTTTCCTTAATACAAAATACGTTCTATAGTGCGACGGTTCAGTAACGTAATGAGTCCCAATATACAACTGCAAAAAACTTCTAATTTGTGTCACTGTATCAGAAGCATGACGAAACTTGTTTTATATATACTGTTAGACTCAAAAGAAATATTAAAATAAGAAAAAAAAATGAAAGATTGATGGTTCTCTCAATTTTTAACAAGTTAACATAAGTGCTCTTTTTATAACTTAAAAAAGATGAAACACATTAAGTCATTTATGTAGACATTAACATACACAATTATTAATAGAAATAAAAGACATTTGATTTCCATAACTAATGATTCGTATACGTTAATGTTTTAGCCATAATGCGGCATTTACCAATTCAAAACCAACAATGTATTTTATTGGGGTTTACATATTATGAATAATTTTTAAAACAAATTAATTGACATAAAGTCCAATTAATCAATTAAGTCAACATTCAAACCCAAATTCTCAAAGTGAAACATTTGCTAAATTTTCATATACTTAGCCACATTTAAAGGTTTATAAGCTTTTTATATCACTCACTTTGGACTTTCATTTCTCATTCAAGACAACTCCGATTTTGACAAACGAATATACTATCTCATAGTGCTCATGACAATCTCACCGTGCCCAAATTATGGTCCTTCTGACAAGCTTCTCCATCAGAAAACCCATCGGAAAAATGGTCCACACCACTTTGTAAAAAATGAGTTCTAACAATCCTCCACATGAATAGAATACATGACTCAAGAAAAAAAGACTTTTGAGAGTACGAGCAAAAAATCCGCTGCATGATGAATTGGTAGCATTTTCAGCCTTGAACTAGTCATTGTTAATAACTATCGGATTTACTCGAACATAAGGTGAACATGATGTCTTGGACCCCCCAGACATTAGTGTAAACCGAGACAATAGCTACAATACAACTTCATTCTCTCATTAAAAAAATTCTCTACTGTGTTCATTTTGTCCGTGAACATTCTTTGTTAATCATGAGTGAACTTGGAGAATATATCATTTCCTTCATTCTCCTAGAAACGGTTCCATTTCACACTCACAAGGTGATTTGCCATTAGTTTTCTTTAGAGGAGTATCATATATTACTTCATTCATATCTCAAAAATTTGGACACAAATCATTAAAAGCAAATACTTATCCTCTAATCCTTACATGTAGCATTGTTTAATCATCCTAGGAACTTGGTATAGACCGAAGTCTTACAGTGATTTTGGCAGATTTAGTTTGATTTAGTTGTCTCCTTGAACCTATTTCTTGGGATCTCCAGTCATCTAGGTAAAGTTACCGCTAAACTTCATCTTAATTCATAGGCTTTAAACCCATTCCTCTTTATGATTTAACAACTTGATCTCGTGACAAACTTTTAGTAAATGGATCCGCAAGGTTTTCATTTGTTTTGATGTTATCAATCGTAATTACACCAATTGAGATCAATTGTCTAATGATTTATGACGTCTTCTTATATGACGAGATTTACCAATATACGAGTTGCTCAATGCCCGGCCTATTGCCACTTGGATATCATAATGTATACATAATGCCGACATTGGTTTATGCCACATAGGAATATCTTTCAAAATTTTTTGAAGCCACTCTACTTCTTCTGCAGCTTTATCTAAAGATATGAACTCAGATTTTATGGTTGATCTAGCCAAAAAAGTTTGTTTGAAAAACTTCCAAGAAACTTCGGCACCACCAAGTGTAAAGACATATTCACTCATGGACTTAGAGTTTTTAGAGTCGGAAATCCGTTGTAATCATTGTATCCTTCCCAAACTGTTGGTTCTTTACCATAGTTTAGTCCATACGTTTTAGTATGACGTACATAGTCCAATACGCTTGTTATGGTATTCCATTGGCTATGTCCTTGATTACTGCGTAGCGACTCAATACATTGATTGCATGTGCTAAATCGGGTCTAGTAAAATTTGTTAAGTACATCAAACTTCCGAAGACACGAGCATACTCCGACTGTAACAATGCTTCACCGTAATTTTTCGTCAAGCGAAAACTAGGGTTGACATGAGTTTTTACCTTTCTTTTTGAGTAGGATTTAAATCTCTCAAGTATCTTCAGCATAATGAGTTTGACATAAGACGATTCCTTCATAATTATGAAAGATCTTAATTCTTAAGATAACAACAGCTAGTCCCATATCTTTCATATCAAAATTGTCACTTAGCATGTTCTTTGTCTCATTGATCGTATCTTTATTGCTACCAATAATGAGCATATCATCTACATACAAGAAAAGCAAACCGTACCCATGTGGTGGACTTTTGAAGTATATGCACTTATTACATTCATTAATTTTAAAACCATTTGACAGCATAACATCGTCAAAATTTTCATGCCATTGTTTTTTAGCTTGCTTAATTCCATACAAATATTTCACATGTCGGCAGACTTTGTGTTCTTGTTCTGCGATAACAAACCCTTCAGGTTGTTTCATATAAATCTCCTCTACTGAATCAAAATTTAGAAAAGCAATTCTACATCCATCTGATGGATTTGTAGGTTTCTTACTGTTGCCATTGCTATTAGCATTCTGATTGAAGTTACTCTCTCTACCGGAGAATATGTGTCAAAGAAATCTAAGCTTTCTTTTTGCTGGAAACCTTTCACCACAAGCCTATGCTTGTACTTATCAACTGAGCCATCAATTTTTAACTTTATTTTGAAAAAAAAACATTTACTCTCCAAGGCTTTAAACTCTTTGGGTAAATCAGTTATATAATATGTATGATTCTGCATAATGAAGTCAAATTCACTATTGACGGCTTCCTTCCAAATATCCGTGTCTGGTGTAGACATGGCCTCATCGAAACTTCTTGGTTCATTCCCAAGAAGAACAACCATTAAAAAGTCTTTAGCATACAATTTTTGCTTACGAGCTCTTTTGCTACGTCTTGGTTCATCTTCAAATAATTCTGCAACATCAAAAGATGTGCCAAAAATATTTTCCTAATTTCCAGAGGTGTTTGCATTTCTTACTTCACGAGTTCATTTTGGATTCTCTATATTCTTACACGGAAAAATTTGTTTGAAAAAGGATTTATTCCTTGATTTCATAATTGTATTAACATGTACATATGATACATATGACTTATGAACCAAAAATCGATAAGCACCACTATTATAGGCATATCCGATAAAAATATAATCTACAGTTTTATGTCCAATTGAAACTTCTTGGGAGGTGGCAATGCAACTTTTGCAAGGCACCCCACACTTTCAAGAATTTGTAAAAAGGTACAACACCTTTCCAAAGTTCATATGGTGTTTTACCAGTACTTTGTGTGATATTTTGTTAAGGATATAATTTGTGGTAAGCAACGCTTCTCGAACATGTTTTGGACTAACCCATATTCTCGCAACATCGCATTCATCATATCTTTAAGAGTTCGATTTTTATGCTCCACAACTCTATTAGATTTAGGTGAATAGGGAACAATTGTTTGATGAATAATACAATGCTCTTTACAGAACACATTAAATGGTCCATCATAGTCATCTCCGTTATCACTTCGAACTATTTTTATAGTTCTATCAAGTTGGTTTTCATCCTCGATTTTATGCTCCTTGAATTTTTTCAAGGCTTCATCTTTCCACAGACATAACAATACTTTGTACAATAATCTATGAAAGTCACAAAATATTTTTTCTCACCTCTAATTTGAAAAACTGTCAAATCACACAAATTTCTATGAATTAAACCAAGAGGTTTAGTTGTTCTCTCAACATGAAGGAATAGAATTTTTGTTAATTTTGCTTGTACACATATTTGACATTTCTCTTTGCTCAATTTACATTTCAAAATTAGGTTTAAATTAATTAATCTTTGCATAGATTTATAATTTACATGATCTAATCGTTCATGCCAAACCTTGAACGGTTCAACCAAATTAGCATTGGTTCATTTGTGGATAAAAATGTTTTAATACACATTTTGACCAATCCATCCTGAACATATCCTTGTCCCAAGAAAACATCATTTTTCTTTAGCACAAGTTTGTCAGACTCAAAAATTACTACAAATCCGGTTTTGGTTAATAGTGAACCAGAAATAAGATTCTTTTGCATATCTAGAAAATGTTTAACATTTTTGAGAATAACCTTTTGTCCAAATCTTAGCGTAAGTTTCACTTCACCACAACCTTAAATAATAGACGAGCCGGTGTTACTCATTAACAACCTCTCTTCAGCATTACATTTGTGATTGGTACTAAACATATTCTTATTAATGCATATATGAATGGCACATGTGTCATACCACCAGTCTCTTAAATTATCCTCAATTTTATTAACTTCTGTGACCATAACAAAAGTGACATTTTCATTAAGGTTGCCATAAAGTCTCTTTTTGTCAAACTTGTTACTTTGTAAGTTTTACGTATTGATGAAATTTGAAAGCTCTTTTCAGCAAACATCTCAGTTCTCATAGAAAATAAAATCATAAATGGCAGACCAATCTCAAACTGAATTTGAGGCATCGATTCATTCAATCCCTTGCCGATCACACCATTTGATCTACCAAAAATAATGATTTTGTTCACCACAATGATATTATTAATCATGTTTGACTTTTAAACCTTTTTAAATAAAAATTAACAAACGAATTGGTGTATTCAATATTTGAAATGTACACAAAAACTAAGAAATATAATTTGCCAAATTAAAATTTCAGAAATTTGTTTAATATACACATACATTTTGAATTAACACTGATAGAACCAAAATATATAAACTACAGAGAACTAAATATTGTAAATAATTAAAATGATAAAATTATACCAAAGTATAATAAAAGAGAATGATATAATCGCATAGTCGAGATATTATCTCTTTTCTTAATACAAAATACGTTATGTAGTCAAAAGTTCAATAACGTCATAAGTCCCAATATACAAGTGAAAAAATCTCCTGATTTGCGTCACTCTAATAGTAGCATGACAAAACTTGTTTTGTATATACTTTCATACTCAACAAAATATTTTAAAGAAGAAAAAAATGAAAAATTAGTGGTTTTCTCTATTTTTAACAAGTTAACAAAAGTGCTCTTTTTATAACTTAAAAAAAAAAGATGAAACACATTAAGTCATTTATGGAGACAGTAACGCACACAATCATTAATAGAAATAAAAGACATTTGATTCTCATAATGATTCGAATACGTTAATGTGTTAGTCATAACGTGGCATTGACCAATTCAAAACCAACAATATACTTTAATTGGTTTTACATTTTATGAATAAGATTTTAGAATAAATTAATTTACATAAAGTCCAATAAATCAATTAAATCAAAATTCAAATCTAAATTCCCAAAGTGAAACATTTGTTAATTTTTCTTATACTTAGCCAAATTTAAAGCTTTACAAGCTTTTTATATTACTCACTATCTCATAGTATTCACGGTGACAATCTCATCGTGCCCAAATTCTGGTCCTTTGGACAGATGTCTCCATCAGAAAACCCATCGAAAATGGTCCACGCCACTTTTTAAAAAATGAGTTCCAACATGACTAAGACTATGCAAACCATCTTGGTAACTCTACATTCATATAAACAACATAAGACATTTTTTGTTTGGCGTTGTGTGCCAGACTGTCCACCTTTAATTCAGCATTTTAGGAACATGAATGATCTTCGAGTGATTGAAGCTCCTCTTCAACATCTGATTTTTTCTAAGTATCTTGCAAAAGTTAGCCATTTTGTTGGATCCTAAACCATCTTCATCAACTAAGAGCAATCTGTTGCTAACGTGACGTGAAACTGTTTTAAATATTTCTTACTTTCCATTGTTCAGGTAAGGGCCTCTACTTCGGAATGTAAAGGTGATAAACTGGCTCTAGTATTTCTGGTCTCCATCAGTCCTTCAAAATCTTCCAAGGTATTTGTAACAAACCGCCCCATGGGACCCAGTCTCACAGTCCTGCAGGGCACCGATCTAACCACTCACATGTGAGCCCTTACTGACTTCCCATGTAGGTTGTTGGTGCGCTTAGCGTTCCTCGAACTCAAGATCTCACCCTTAAACAACCCTCCCAAAGAAAAAATTGTCACCAATTGACATTGCATGCCCACTAATCAATGATTTCTTACCTTAGTAAATTTACGCATCGGTCGTTGGAACGAGATTAATCTCACAGGCGCTGGCGGTCGGAGAGTTTCAAGTGGTATAATAACTGGTTAGCCATCTCAATTCTGACCTGAGACGCGTCTTGAGACATGTTATGGTGCGCAACGAAGACGTTACGCTCTGTGAGTGGGGATGAATTGTAATATCTCGCTTTCTTGTATATATGAAAATGTTTAAGATAATTGATTTGACTATCTATGTCACGAATGTGGGCTCACCTTTATCATCACACATCTGTCTAGAATTCCAGATTTAAGTATGTTTATGCTGAAGTCGTGGAAGAATGGGTGACCCATCGAAAAGTGATTCGCGATACCATGTGACTGAGGCTAAAGCATGGAAGAAAATCATATAGTGATTACATGGTTAGAAAACAATGTTTTCGAGAGTTGAAAAATTTACGCACCGATTATTAAAACGGAATGAGATCCACAAGTCGAGAGTGCATGTGTAGATAACCCATTAGCTGTGAACAGTCTGAAAGTAGTATTATATCATTTTTATCTCAAAAATTTATCTTTCTCTTTCCAAAAACCATCCATGAAGCATCATCTTTCTGGGATTTGAAGTAACGCTGACAAGACTGTTGCTCCTATATGAGATGTCGTTTCTGCCAGCTTGATAGTATTTCTGAGATTGGTATCTTTAATTATTTTTTTAATTTAGTGTTTTTTTTTTAATTTAAACTAAGAGATATTTAGACTTCCAGCTCAAATAACAGGAGACGCTTCAGACATTAGTATAAACAACCCCATCCTACTAGGTTTCGAACTAGGAGCCTAAGCTTAAAATTGGACCAGATTTTGGGGTTTATTACAAATACCATGCCTACTAATCGTCTCACACCATCATATATTATATTTATTTATTTTATTTTTATTTTTATTTATAAACTGAGGAGATCCGTTACAAACATGTACAAACTGGAAGACGTAAGTTACGGAACGTCACCGTATTTTATTACACCGTCAGACATGTACTTGGCCTTTTGTATCCATCTTAGACTTCATATGCATTCTCAAAAACCGGCTAAGTTGAAGATTGATTGGAAAGATGGCTTGGGTTTCTCTGGAAACTGATGGCTATGCGTCGTTGGTGCAAAGTGGGAATAGTTTTGGCTCGTAAACAACTTCTCAGCCATTTTACTTCCAAGACCAAAGGTCACCCTCGTCACCACAGTGTTGATGTTGCTCAGCATATTATCTTGCCCTATAAACCCAACCAAAAAATTGTCTTTTAGAGTGAGACACACACCAAAAGAGAACAATACTATAAAGAAACTATCAGTTAAGAACCCTGTTCTTGACCTGCAAGGAACGTTCTTGTGCTGTTGGACGCATGAATACCAAACCCTACCGCCACAAAGTTCTGATCCTGTGAGAGTATAGCGAATGGATGACCTGCCGGAAGGATAAAAACTTCGCCTTTACACACGCGTGATACAATCTTGTGTACTTGTCCACTCATTTCTTCTTCTTCTTGTTCTGGTCCAAACCAGGGCTGTTGTTGCTGGTCCCCTTGGAATGTATAAGGACTAGCCATCTCGAAGCGAGCGCATCCATTCTCAACAAACGTTACAAAAGTTGTTTCTGAATTATATTGAGGAAGGAACAGTGACCCCTGCATATTAATTAATAGATTAGTGACTGACCCACCAAACCATCGGAGTTAGAGATTATTGAGTGCAAACCTGTGTCATGTTAACCCAACCGACGGCGATGTCAAGGTCTTGGAGTTGACTAAACCTTTTAGGATGTGCTTCGTGGTAATGGCCAAAGTCGTTGGAGTAGATTGCATCTTGTGCAAGGAGATTGAAAGGGCTCCAGAACCTGCTCCTCTCTTTGTCTTTTTTGTCTTTGTGTTTGTTTGAAGGAGAAGTAGCGTGTTCTGTAAGTTCCTTGATCTGGTCGGGTGAAATTCTCCGTATAATCCCTTGTCCCATTTGTTGTTGTGGTCCCCTAACTAATCTTCCTAGCAATTCTTCCGGTACCTATAGATTCAACAGTACAAGACTTGTTAGAGCACCTCCAATGGTTTGGAACCCCCTTGGGGTTCTAAACTTTTTCTTTTCTTTTTTTTTTTTTGCTTTTTTTTAAAAAAAAAAAAAAAAAAAAAGATGAACCAATCGCGGGCCGCCACGTGTCAGTGGGGCCCGCAAACAGTTTAAGAACCTGGTTCTTAAAAGGGGATTTTTAGAGTTGGTTCTAAAAAATTTTGGGCCCCACCCATGTTTAGAACCCCTAAAAACTCTCTAAAAACCCCCCATTGGAGGTGGTCTTACTCGTATATGTGTTATATGACATGATTAAAGATGAAATAAAGTTAAGAAGCATACGTTGAAACTGGCCATCAGTATATCTTTACTAAACCCAGTGAAATAGGATTGGTGAAACTGGGAATGAGCAGGGAAGAAAACCTGGAAAAAAAAAATCGACGTTAAACGACGTTATAATGAATAAAATATTAAAATTAATCACGTGCAGAAAACAAAAAAGCTGTAACAAAATTAAATAAAGAACCTGGAAGTGTCCAGGAACATTGGCGGGGACGACAATCTTGGCGACACGGAGAGGAACGGTGTCGTTGGTGTTCGTGAAAAAGTGTGTGACGCTGGACGGAACTCTCCCCACATCACCTTTCGATATTTGAAAGGTTTCATTTGCCTTATCCGTCACGAAACCAATCACTCCCTTCCCTGATATGATTTTAAACAGATTAATAGTAACTTACTAGAAGTGTATTAACCATCAAACAAGAGAGTGTAGCATTTAAAAAGCCTTAGGTTAGAAACAGAGATCAACCTTGTAGGACAAGAAACAAGTAATCGGCATCTAAATGGTGAGGAACAAGGAAAGTGTTAGGTTCCATCTCCTGGAACATGAAGCGGTAGTTTTCTATTCCACGGAAGAGAGTGGATGAACGTTTAGTGAACTTGGGCAACATTTTCACAAAACCATCTTGTGACTGAAAGAAATTCTTGAAACTCGGCTGCCCGAAGTGGTATGGATTCTTTGTCGTCTCTTCATCCCATCCCTCGCCGGAGCCTCCACCTGGACCTTCTTGTCCCTCTTGTTGTGGTGGTTCGAACTCTTGGACCTCCACGCGGAAGGCCAAGCAGTGGAGAAAGGCTAAGGATATGAGAAGGAAGAGTGTTATGGTTAATTTGTTGATCATCGCCATTTTTTGTGGTTGATGTATTTCTTATTGAAAGAAAAGGAGGGATGGTTTTAGTTTATATAGTGAGGAGAGATTGACATGCATGGTGACGAGTGTTCCTCTACACCCAAACCACGGTTGGGCACACTCAAACGTTTATCCAAACACTAAAAACTGGGTGAAAACATAAAACTAGAAGTTTGCGAAGAGATACAAAATGGATTTGATTAGCATAATAAAAAAAAATCATAGAATTGGTTTGGTTATGCGGAACATGTATGTTTTTTAACATTTAAGATGATAATCAAATTTAATTCACAGTTTGCGTCTAGTAATTATGTGTGATAAAAATGTGTTCACAAGTTAATGTTACAATTTGATGATAAGAAAAAATACAAAGATATGGATAATACTTGGGTGGAAGAACATGGTACGGAAGATAAGTACCAAACGGACTCTCTATGATGTTACTACGTGTCTTGTCAGCCGGTTTTGTTCCACTTCGAATAGCATGACTAAGACACTCTCATTTTATTTCATTTTATCCTTTAGTGTGTGGCGTCATACTTCTATGACTTACATAGGGGTTGACACGGATCGAATAACTCTGTAATTTTCAGTATTTGTGATTTGTTTCGTATTTTACGAATATCTGATTTTCCGATTTATTTTGCTTTATTTTTTTGGATATTTACGAATATTTACGGATATTTACGGATATCTAATCTAATTTGTTTAATACAAGTAAATTTAGAAAAATATACAAATTTGTTTTTTTTTAAAATATTTTTACATAATAAAATGAATAATAAAAATTAGGGGGACTATATGTTCCACAAATTTGTAAAATTAATCGAATTTTTTTATAAACACACATTTTTTTTTGAAAATTGTCTTTTTATAAAGATTTTATTAGTAAATTCTAAATAAAATTAATAAAATAATATGTTAAAATAATAAATTTGTAAAATTATACGTATAAAAATCTTTGTTTATTTGTAGATATACATCTATTTGTATAATGGCGGATCGAATCGGATATCCGGGTCTAAATTTTTTAGTATTTGTGGTTTGCTTCGTTTCTAACGGATATTAACTTTTAGTATTTGCTTTGCTTCGACGACTTACGGATATCCGGATTTTACGGATCGAATCGAAACGAATAAGGAATCAAATCAAAATTAACAGATAAAATGTCCAGCCCTAGATTAACATACATAGAATCTTTTTGTTTTTGACGAAGGCATTTCTGTAGATATTTTGCTTTATATAAGCCAAAAGAAAATGGCTTTGGTGCCGTGTTGATTAGAAGGCAGACCACAAGTTCAAAATTGCGGACAAAAAAAAGTTCATTAACAATTTAATTTTGTTGAATTATCAAGATTTCAGTTGTTAAATGCTAAATATTAGTAATATATCATATTTTGAAAGGAGAAATATCTACGTTACAGATCACCTCAAATGTTATAAATTTATTTTTTCAATATAAACCTCAAATCAAACTCGACAAAAAGGGAGAAACTTGTCAGTCATACACATAAGAGCCGTTTTTCGAGTATTGTCGCGTCACAGAATTTAGTTAAGAACTTGTGGTAATGTTTAATTGATTAGTTTTAAAAGTAATATTTTTATTATTATCATCCATATGTAGAACTATTATAGAAGAGTTTTAATGAATACAAATTTCACATCAGTAATTGAAAAAATAATATGCTAATATATCTATCTTATTAAAGTAGAAGTACTTTAGGATTTTGTTTGGAAACATAGATAGTGAAGATTGTTTGGATACATGGATAGCAGTATTAAAAATAATTTCTTTTATTTACAAACTTAGCCTTTACATTTACAATAAATTTATCTATCTTATTAAAGTAGAAATACTTTAGGATTTTGTTTGGAAACATAGATAGTGAAGATTGTTTGGATACATGGATAGCAGTATTAAAAATAATTTCTTTTATTTACAAACTTAGCCTTTACATTTACAATAAATTTATCTTATTAAAACTGTAGTACCCATAAAACTTCACCCTTATTTTTTCTTCTTATTTACCATTCTGTGTCATTGAATAATTTAAAAGAAATTTTATTTACGGGCTGACTTAATAATTTTTTTATCTAACCGAATAAATTCAAAAATAAGCATAATATTAACAAGATAGATCCAAAAATCTAGCCCTTACGTTAACAATATTTTTTATTTCCAAATTACAACCCAAAAAATAAAAGAAAATCCATCAATCAATTGAAACTAAAATCTAGAGGTTTTCATATATGAACAAAACGTAATAAATTGCTAAAATTGAGATATTCACTTATTCTTATATTTTAAATCATATATTTTCTGTGTTAGACAACCATATTAATTTGTTAGTTATACATTTTTTCTTATTTCAACAAAAATCTAAAAGAAAAAAATAGTATTTATATGAAATAATTGAATATTACATAAATTTTATTTTCTAATAGATCAAACAATAATAAAATATGAACAATTTCAAACATATAAAACACATATAAAACCAAACACAATTATATATGTTATATATTACAATTTACTATAACACTCAAGCGGGTGTTAGTCATAGTCATCTAAGTACCCATCGACTACAATTCGGTCTTTCTGAATGTTGGGGTTCAAAATGATTTTACATGAATATACGGACGGTGTCGAGTAGGATCATTCAAGGTCCAGGTAAGTTTGTAGTAACCTAAAAATATTTTAAAACTGTTGGTTTACAAATATTATTAAATAATTTTAAAAATAAAAATAAAAATAAAAATCAAAACCCGCGCTTTGTAAGCGCGGGTCAAAATCTAGTAAAATATTAAAATCATTTCACTTACCATTGATTGTTTTAAAGTTAGAAACTAGAATAAATATGAATTTTATATGGTATGAAAATCTCGTTTGTTGATTCAAATAATAGAAAAGGGTTTACTACCAATCCTAAAGTAGGATTCGGATCAAGGGCCGATAAGACCTCTTCTCAAGGGAACATGTTGAGATCATATATCTATGGGCTAGGCAAATAAACCAAATCCAAAAATGAAATCGAACTCAATAAGAATGGATCCGAACCGCTCTTAATCCGACACAAATACCGAATGAATCTTGTTTTATGATATTTCGGATTATGGAGTTTACTCGAATCGAACCCATACCCAAATGAATGTCTAAAGAACAAAAAATTTAAAATCTCAAAAAGAACTTCTAGCAAACCCGATCTCAATCCTAATATTATATTCAAATTACACTAAAATATTATTGAGTACCTAAAATAATTATCTATTATTTGAATAATTAACTCAAAATACTCTAATATTTTTTTTTATTTGGTAAATATTAATATTTTTTATGTTTTGACAATTTTATTTGAAATTTAGTTATAAATAAGTTTGCTTCAAATTTTAATATTGTTTTTTAAGTTTAAATAGTGTTTCTTACATTTTTAGAGTTGAAAATTGTTAATTTTAATTTATGTATGTTTCTCGCTCGTACAAGGTTTTGGTTTATCAATGATCATGATATGTATGATGTTATCACGTATAGTTTAATGATGAATCTCGTATGGTTGTTAGACGAGTCTCCCAAAATTTTGTTGAAGGACAACAATATGGTTTAAGAAAGCCACCCACATTAATTAATTGAAAAGATTGGAAATTTATTGATTTCAAATAAGTACAAATTAATATTTTTGAAATCGAGAAAAAATTAATATCTGAAACTAAAACTGTTGTAGATTTAACTGGATCCTGGAAATGTAACTAAACCTGAACTAAATCTTATTAAACCTAAACCGAATCAGATCTGAATTTTTATAATATACGAATGGAACTGAAATTCATGAACACGAAAATCTAAAACCAAAATGAACTTGAACCGAAAGTCGATTGGGACTCTGCCTAGCTCTTCCTATATCAAAAGTTTAAAGGAATCATCACAAATATATAAAGAGTTAGCTAAAATCATATGTAACCTAGTATTGATGTTTCACCAGTAGACCATAATTTGTTTATCTTTTCTGATTCTTTCGCAGAAAATTATAATTAATATAAAATTACTAATATATATATATATATATATATAATATATAAATAAGATTAGGACCAGTCCAGTTAATGAAAATTAATTTTAATTTAGAAGTCTATAATAATTCTGAATTTAATAAAGAGAAACTGAGAATTATGTAAATCGTAATATTAGATTTTGTTTTCAGTTTTCAATTGAAATCTGACACAATTCAAATTGGTATGAAAACAGTATGGTCTCTCTTTTTCTTATCTGTTAAAAGATGAGATTCATCGACAAGTACTTGATCTTGTCGAAGAAAGATTCATAAGAATCCTTCATGCATAATGTCGATGATCTGGTCAATGGAGGCTTCTCATCTTCATAATATTTTTCTATATATTAAATGAGAAGTCACTTAAATAATTTTTGTTGATATATTGTTTATAGGAAAGCTTTTAAACAATTATTTGCATTTGATGAATAAACTATTTTTAATTTTTATTTATTTTAATTTGATTTATAAAAGAAAATTCAAAAAACCAATTAATGTTCGTTGTCAAGCAACCAATTGATATTCATAAATTCTTTTTATTATCATGCATAAAAAAATTAATATACAAATTATATAAATTATATACAAATTTAATATAGAAATTATCATAAATTATATAATATACAATTTAAATACAATGTACTATATTCATATATAAAACATTATAATCTTACATTTTTGAACACCAAACATTATAATCTTATTATATGTTAAAAAACACAAGCCGACGAAAAAGAAAAAACATCACACTGCGTACATGTTATTCATAAAAAAATCTGATTAATTATTTTAATTTGATTTTTCATCTATTTTTATTTCTTTAATTCATATTTAAAAGTAAAAATAAGTAAAGCCAATACATTAAATACGTGCAAACCCTAAGGTAAACTAAAAAATAATCTGCAGAATCTATTTAGTTTTTGTTGTTGTTGTTGTGTGTTTTAGCTCTCCTCCTTCTGGTCTTAATTTCAATCCTTCTGTTTCTCTAGGATTGTTTTTTCCTTTTATTGGATATGCTCAACTCTTGATTTGGATTTGGTATCAATCTTCGCATATAAATAGCGAAGTATCCATAAAGGTTAAGATTTGAGAGTTTGAAGATTCTATGGAGTTTTGAAGCAGAAATAGAGGAGTTGGGGCACTCGCATAGACTAGTGCTCCAACAATGTTTTGTCTCGAGTTCTGTTTGAAGGTCTTGATTGGTTTTAACTCTAATGGTTAGAGGAAAATTTTAGAAGAACAGTCGGCGATTGAAGGAGTTTGAGAGCAAACAAGCAATTTAGGAGAATCGAAGACGGTGAGCGTGATTGCCTTGCTAGAGTTTCCGATGATGTGTCTCTCTCTTCGATTCACGAAGCAATGGTGAAGCTTAGAGATTAACACGTGTTGCATACGTGTTATTCATGTATTTCAACTCTATCTTTAACTATGAGCTCATCTTGGGCTAAATGTACTTTTATTAATTTTGAATTGCTTGTAAAACTACCCATTGGGCTTCGTTTAATAAAACGAAAAGTTGACAAAAAAAACTAAAAAAATCTCATATTTTAATAGTATAGATTTGTTAATAAATAGAGGTATATTCTCTCATTTGTTCATTTAAAAAAATAATTTATTTCAAAATATTTATGTAGAATAATAATATTGTTAAAATTTATATAGATTGCGGTTGAATCCTCAAGTTTTAAAAGTATTTAAAGTATTGAAAACTTCTTAAATTTGATGGCTATTTTAATATATTTTATTTTTTATTAGTATTGTTGAAAATTTTGCATTAAATTTGATTATAAACTTCAGAAATATAAGTTAATATATTATTATGGTATATATTAAAATTTTAATAAAAATTATAACTGTAGTGATCGTACAAGTATAAGTTAATATAATTAGATTATAATTATGAAATTTTACTATACCACTGTAGTGATTGCACAAGTATAAGTTAATATAATTATATTATAAACATATAGCATAACTATGTATATTAGTAATAAACTTTTCTTTAATATTTGATTACAATCTTGAGAACATTTTTCTGGTACATTTAATGAAAACATTTTGCTGGTACATATAAATATAAACATGTGAAGTGTTTGTGATGCCATTGTTGGTTTTTATTATATGCCACTTAAATATAAACATGTGATGCCACTTAAATCCGTGATAAATAATTAGTATTGTTGGTCTCTTAAGTGGCAATATATCTAAATTGATTTTGTTAAGTAGTTTTAGGAAACTTTCTTGTTTAATTTAAATAAATAATCAATCAAATTTTAAATTAAAAAATAATGGCATGGCTATAAATGATTACAAAACCAAGGAGACCTCAAAACATGTATCATATTTTGATAGTATAGATTTGTTAATAAATAGAGGTATATTTCTCATTTGTTTGATTTTTTAAAACACTATTTTAAAAGTATTTTAAAAAATATTCTTTTAGAATAATTATATTGTTAAAATTTATATAGATTTTTTTTTGAATCTTTAAGTTTTAAAATTATTTAAAAGTATTGAAAACTTCTTAAATTTTGAGGAATATTTTAATATATTTCATTTTTTTTGCTTGTATTGTTGAAAATTTTGCAATAAATTTGATTATAAACTTAAAAAAAAATTAATTAATATTAAAGTTTAAATAAGAATTATAAGTAGCACATTTAGATAAAATTTTACTATATATACAACTTTAGTGATCGCACAAATATAAGTTAATATATCTATATCATAAACATATAGCATAAATATATGTATTAGTAATAAAATTTTCTTTAATATTTGATTAGAAGGATTTAGCCCAAAACTATATAAATTTTAACAAGATTATTCTACAAGAATATTTAAAAAATCTATTTTAAAAAAAAAACAATCTGAGAATATGCCTCTATTTATTAAAAAAATCTATACTATTACATGATATTTTTTTAAAGTCTCCTTGGTTTTGCAAGCATTTATAACCATGCCGTTATTTTTAATTTAAAATTGTATTGATTATGTATTTAACCTAAACAAGAAAGTTTCCTAAATCTACTCAGTGAAATCAATTTAGATATGTGGCCACTTAAGAGACCTACAATACTAATTATGAATCACAGATTTAAGTGGCATCACATGTTTATATTTAAGTGGTGTCCCAATATAAAAATGACAATGGTATCACGAACACTTCACATGTTTATATTTAATTGTACCAGAAAAATGTTTTCATTAAATATACCAGCAAAACGTTCTCAAGTTTCCAACCCCAACGCTCAAAAAAGTATCTATAGAAAAACCCTAAAATTCGATCAGACGCAGGAGAGGGGATGTAGACCAAACAAAACTAAGCTCATCAGCATCGCTGATAATTAAATGAAACGCAGAGTTTTAGTCGAAGGGACACGTGTGGCACATGTAGTAAGCGAATTGATAACGTAAATGCACATGAATGAATGGAACACTTCTTTATGTATAAAGATTATCATTTTTTTTTAATGTAGATGCCACTTAAATATAAACATGTGATGCCACTTAAATCCGTGATTCAGAATTACTATTATTGGTCTCTTAAGTAGTCATATATCTAATTGATTTTGTTCAGTAGATTTAGGAAATTTTCTTGTTTGGTTTAAATAAATAATCAATACAACTTTGGGAAAACGACCTATTTTCACACCGTAACTATCATATAGTAATAAATATACACAATCTTTCAGACTCTTCTTAATTGCACATAATTTAAGTATAACAATCTATATCCACACACGATAAAAGTTCAAAACCCGTTTCCACACAAACCAAGATTTCGCTTGGTTTTAATGGTTTATGAGATGAACCGATGGTAAAGCAGTCGGTATCGGCTGACACTGGTACAACCCGACCCAAATAAGATCCGATTAGAGATCAATTTTAACCCGACCCGAAACCCTTTTAAAAACCCCAAAATCGATTTTAAGCTTTAGAACCCTAAAACTAAAAATCCAGAAAACAAATTTCATTTTCCACAGAGAAAAACCTAGGGAGCATGAGCAATGAATCTGGAAATTTGAGTGGTGTCTCTAGCAGTCATGCAAGAGGTCGCGTTCTTGGTGTGCCAAAGAGATGTTGGTGTGGAGAATTAGTTGTCCCCTTGATGTCGAGGTCGACCGCGAATCCTTACAGGAGGTACTTTCGGTGTGCTTTTGCGGTGGAGAGAAAGGTTAGTTTGTTTATATAATTGTCATTGTGCAAAATGTGTGGGTGAAATCGATTTTTTTGTGTTTGTAGTTGAGTAATGATAATCACTCTTATAAATGGCTTGATGAGGCGTTGTTGGATGAGGTTGAAGCATTGTCATTTAGGACAGGGAGACTTGAAGAGACAATTCTTGCTGAGCGTGTGGAAGAAGAGAAGAAGAAGCTTGAAGAGCTTGAATTGAAGTTAGAGACTGAGATTTTTGCTAGAATGGAAGATGTTGTGAGTGAAGCAAAATACGAGGTCAAGAAAGCACTGGTGCTTGTTGTTTTAGGATGTTTGGCCATGTTTTTGTTGTCTCGGTTTGTCTAAGCAACTCGGTTTGTCTAAGCTAAGTCCCCACTGTTTTATTTTGTTATGTTTAAGATGATGATGATGGTTGTATTGTTAAGATGATGGTTGTATTGGTAATATGATGATGGTTGTATTTTAAGATGTTTCAGTTATTTTAAAAGGCAAGAATCAAGGTTGTCTAAAGCTTTTAAACTATATTTACATTGAAAAGCATACATAGGAATGACAAAAGTCATAAAAATATCATACATTGAATCTAAAGCATACCTTGAACACACCAAAATAGAGTTTAAAACCATTAAACTAGTCTTAATATCCGAGAAACAAGGTCTTAGAACGTGCAAAAAGAATCTAAAGCCGAGAAACAAGGTCCTAAAACCTCAAAAAAGGCACCTAAAGTCGGGAAACAAGGTTCAAAAACCTCAAAAAAGCACCTAAAGCCGATAAAGTTGTCATTAAAGAATAGAAAATCGACCACTTTTTCACATCCTATCTTCTCCTCTTCACTTCTCAAGTTGAGTGGCTTGAGTGCAAATACCTTGGGAGGCTTCAGGCTGAGAAGATTCACCACTCACAAAAGACTGAAAACACATCACAATAAACAAAAAAAACTTCACTTCAATTCCAAACACAACACATCACACATCATAAACAACAAACCCGAGAACACAATGAAACAAACCTTTTTTGGATTCTTCTTATGGAACCTGGAGTTATGATTAGCAGCACCACATATCCCACAGTGCATGATGCGCTTCAAAAACTTATCTTTTTTCTTCGATGGTGATTCATTGACTCCCTTCTTCCTTTTTTTATCCGCTTTAGTCACCTTCTTACGTCATGGTTGATCTCGAATCTCAAGCTCAATGATAGGTGGTTCTGGTCCTACAGGCCAGAACTTTGCTCCACGCCATGGTACAATGCCTTCACAATATGTATGCCTCCACGTAGCTGTCCTAAACCAGTGAACCACAAACTCTTGAGCCTCTAAACCTTTCTTTAGCATAACTCTGTATGCATGCTCACAAGGTATCCCTGTAATCTCCCATCTCCTACAACTACAAGTTCTATTTTCCAAGCTCACCCTATATGCACAACCATTAAGCATAGATTCATACGTCTGGTTAGTGGAAGCTCTAACCGTGCATTCTGAGGTTTCTCATGCAAACTCTCAAGCATTTCAATGACATAAGGTGTGCAAATCCCTTCGTGGTTGTTGCAAATGACATCCCTTTTCGCTATACGAACCATCGCCAAGCGAGCTATCGTCTCCAACATAGGTACAAAGGGTTTCTCTCGGGCTTTACCTATGGAGTTGTTGAAAGATTCAGTTGAGTTGTTCTCCACATCTTCACAAAAAGATCCAAGCTTGTAGAATGCCCTACACCACTTCTCTGGTTTTGCCTTCATCACATCATTATAAACATCTTGATCATAACGCTGGATGTCTAAAAGATTTGCTCTGTAATCAGCCTCATTGTAGCTCCAAGCAAGTCTCCAAATCTTTGGTTTCATTTCAGGTTTCTTCCCATGGGTACTCTTCAAGTTACCATAGATGTGTCTAACACACATCCTATGCTCAATTTGTGGCAATTCTCTCTTCACAGCTGCAATCAATCCCTTTTGACGATCTGAAACCATAACATAACCCTCTCCTTCGTCCAGTCCTAGATCAACCTTGATCTTTCTCACAAACCACAACCAATTGACTTTGTTCTCTACTTGTACCACAGCCCATGCGATAGGGTAAATGGCATTATCAGCATCACGACCCAAAGCCACTAGCCGTTGCCCTTTCATCCTAGACTTCAAGAAACAACCATCTACTCCAATTAGTGGCCTGCACGTTTCTTTCCAGTTTCTCCTCAGAATGTCAAAACAGACATAAAATCTGTTGAAAACGTCAGTCCCATCATCTCTTCTAAAGCAGTCAAGCTCAACAGAAGAATTAACATTTGAGCTTCTTATCTCAGAGCAGTAATCCCTAAGCCTTCCAAACTGCTCATCATACTCTCTTTCAATCCATCTGAGTGCTTTGTTCCTAGCATGTTGGCATTGCGGCCTACTAACACTGAGCTTCCATTTCTCCATAATCAGCTCCTCAATCTTCATGGGCATAAAGTACTCTGGTTCTTCTCTGATCTTGTCAACAAACAAGCGAGCTATTTGTGGAACTTTAAGCATCTCACATGTACCTGTCGGAACACAAGTATGATCCTTCTTCAATATCTTTACCTGCCATTTGTTGGGAGACTTTCCTGAGGATGAGCAATATATGAGCCAAGAGCAACCTTTGCCTTCACATACAAATGCAATCTTTGTCTTGTCATATCGATTTTGCTTGATGTTCCGACCCGTTTTCAGAGCATAGTCGAGCACTGCCTCCTTAAACGCAATTCCATTGATGAACACTTGCCCTACATACAACTCCCCACTGCCTCTCCTAATATCACAACGCATGTGTCTAGTCCTTTGAATTTCTTCCCCCTCTTCATCATCTTCTGTCTCTGGATACACATGATGCTTCACTGGAGCTTCATCGGCAAAGTTCAAGGCGTCTTTCTCAATGTTGTAGTCGTTACGCTCTCTTCGATCTTCACCATCAGAGTCAAAATCAGGAGAATTAGGAGTCCCTGGGTCGAAATCAGGTACATCATTCCACTCAACATTCACATCAGTCCATGACTCCATTGTCAATTCTGCAAAATAGAGATAGAAAATTCAATTCATGAGAGAGTCAATCAAAAACGAATGAGAGACAAATGACATAGAGAAAGAGAGACAGAGAGACACAAAGAAGCATAGAGACAAAGAGAAATAGAGAAACAAGAGAGAGGGCGAGAGACAGAGAGATAAAAAAAACAAAGAGAGAGCAACATAGAGAGTTAGAGACACAGAGAAACAGAGAGACAGAGAGAGAGAGATAAACAAGAGAGAGGTCGAGAGACAGAGAGATAGAGAAACAAAGAGAGAGAGAGAGAGAGAGATGTTGAAACCTGACTGAAGCCAAGCAGAGGAGCAACGACCTTGAGAGCTTTGTTGTTCTTCACGCCAGAGAGAGACAGAGAAAATTGATTTGGGGATTTAGATTTTTAGGGTTACTAATTGGCTTAATTTGGGTCGAAATCCGGTTTATATTCTTAATTGGGTCATAATCGGGTCATTTTGGTTTTAGTTAGGTTAGTTATTGGTTAAGTTTAAAAATAGAGAAGATTAACCAACTTTAAACCACTAAATGTCGGTATTAGTTCACATTCAAAGTTTTGTGTGGAAACGGGTTTCGAACTTTTATTGTGTGTGGATATATGTTGTTATACTTAAATTATGTGCAATTAGGAAGAGTCTGAAAGATTGTGTACATTTATTACTATATGATAGTTATGGTGTGGAAATAGGTCATTTTCCCTACAACTTTAAATTAAAAAAATAATAGCATGATTATAAATGCTTGCAAAACCAAGAAGACCTCCAATAAAAGGTATCATATTTTAAAAGTATAAATTTGCTAATAAATAGAGGTATATTCTCTCACTACAAGAAAACAGCGTGATACTGAGGGAATTTCCGAAGGAACGTTGGTTCCTCGGAATATTCAGATGATATTCCGAGGAAATTCCTAGGAAACGCAATTTATGTGTTTCCTCGGAATTTCCTCGGAATATACCTAGGAAATTCCGAGGAATAGACTTTCCCTCGGAATTTTCCGATGAAATTCTGAGGGACAAAAGTCCCTCGAAATAAACCGAGGAAAATCCGATGAGAAATTATAGCCGTTAGTTAGCCGTTGTGGTATTTCAAAAATTCCGAGGAAATTCCGACGGCAACGGCTAGTGCCTCAGAATTTCCTGGGAATTTCGTGGGAATTGTCGGCAGATTTCATCTATAAATACAAGCACCCTTCATCCTCTTCATTCACTTCATATCTTCATCCTCTCTCATTCTATTTTGCACACACGAATCTGATTGAAAAAAACATGTCTTCTTATAATTATCATCGCTCGTGGATCGATCGACCTCATATGGATCCGAACACGAGATTGCTTACGCCAGAATTCGAAAGTGGTCTAAAGGAATTCATGGGAAAAGCTCTCAACCAACCGGAAGCTGAAACGGGTATGTTAAGATGTCCTTGCTCTACTTGTAAAAATAGGAAGGTTATTAAACAGTTAGATGTTTGGACTCATCTATATATTCGAGGGTTTACACGGAGTTACAAAGTTTGGTATCATCATGGGGAAACTGGTTATGAATATGGTAGTACTAGCGAACCTCAGGCTGCGGTTAGGTTAGAAGAACCAATTAGAACGGGCGTAGATTATGGTGTAGGTACTGAGCAGATGGTAAATGATCATTTTAGAGGGGAAGATTTACCCAATGCAGAAGCTAGGAGATTTTATGATATGTTGGATGCTGGAAAGCAACCTTTGTACGAAGGTTGCAGAGATGGTCATTCAGCTTTATCATCTGCAACAAGACTGATGAGCATTAAATCTGATTATAATTTGGCTGAAGACTGTGTGGATGCGATTGCTGATTTTGTAAAAGGTGTTCTACCTGAGGATAATGTTGCCCCTAGTTCATACTACGAGGTTCAGAAACTGGTAGCTGGTCTTGGTTTATCGTATCAGGTAATAGATGTATGTAGGGATAACTGCATGATTTATTGGAGGGTGGATGAGCAGCTGGATACATGCAAGTTTTGTGGGAAGGCTCGTTATAAAGATACGAGTGGAAGAGTTCCAGTGCCATATAAAAGGATGTGGTATTTGCCTTTGACGGAAAGGTTGCAGAGGTTGTATCAGTCTGAACGCACAGCGCAACCAATGAGATGGCATGCAGAGCATTCAACGGATGGTGAGATTAGACATCCTTCAGATGCAAAAGCCTGGAAGCATTTCCAGTCGACCTATCCAGAATTTGCGTATGAGAGAAGAAATGTCTACCTTGGATTATGTACGGATGGTTTCAGCCCATTTGGGAAGCATGGGAGACAGTATTCTCTATGGCCAGTCATTCTCACACCATACAACTTACCGCCAAACTTGTGCTTGTGTCGAGAGTTTTTGTTTCTCTCCATTCTCGTTCCCGGGCCAGAGCATCCTAGGAGATCACTTGATGTGTTTCTACAGCCACTAATATATGAGTTGCAACAGCTATGGGGTCAAGGTGCTGAAACGTACGATGTTTCGTGTAAAGAAAACTTCCAAATGCGGGCAGTACTTATGTGGACAATAAGTGATTTGACAGCATATGGTATGTTATCTGGATGGACAACGCATGGAAGGCTATCATGTCCATATTGTCAAGATAACACTGATGCTTTTCAACTAAAACATGGAAGGAAAACGTGTTGGTTTGACTGTCACAGGAGATTCCTACCACCAGATCTTCCATATCGCAGGAGTAGGAATTTGTTTACGAAGAACAAGAGGGTGTTTGACAGTCCACCTCCGGAAATCAGTGGGAGAGAAATGTTGACACAACTAAGAGATTTTGGTGCAGAAAGGACCCCAGACATGGGTGGACATGTGCATTATCCGGTTGATGCTGTTGGAGATCTACATAACTGGCACAAAAAGAGTATTTTCTGGGATCTGCCATATTGGAAGGATCATCTGCTGAGGCATAATTTAGATGTCATGCATATTAAGAAGAACTTTTTCGACAACCTGATGAACACGATCCTTAACGTTCAAGGTAAAACGAAGGATAATTTGAAGTCAAGACTGGATTTAGTCGATATATGTGCTCGTGAAGAACTTCATGTTGATGAGAATGGCAGGGCTCCTTTTCCCATATACCGACTTGATGCAGCGGCCAAAGATGCGTTCTTTGATTGGATTTCAAAGGATGTGGAATTTCCAGACGGTTACGCATCTAATTTGCGTAACTGTGTCGACAAAAACGAAGGAAAGTTTACCGGCTTGAAGAGTCACGATTGCCATGTAATGATGCAGCGCCTCCTTCCGTTTGCCTTCAAGGAACTATTACCAAAGAATGTTTATGAAGCAGTTGCAGGGATAAGTGCTTTCTTCCGCGATTTATGCACGAGATCAATGACTCCTGAATGTATTGAAAACTTGAAGACTAACATAGCCGTGATCAAGTGCAACCTTGAGAAGATATTTCCTCCTTCCTTTTTTGATGTTATGGAGCATCTTGTTATTCACTTGCCAAGAGAACTGGAACTTGGTGGTCCTGTGCAGTATAGATGGATGTATCTGTATGAGCGGGATATGTTTCATCTCAAGAAGATGGTGAAAAATTTAAGTAGGGTGGAAGGTTCTATAGTGGCACAGTTTATCCGAGCAGAAACTTCAAACTTTGCGGAGCACTACTTTCCAAGAGAAGTGCAGACGAAAACCAGAAAACCCGCTCGGCATGACGATAGAGGCGAAAGGGCAACATATTATGTTACGGTTCCAGACATCTTCACAGATGTTGGACGACTCAGCGGAAAAGCAAAGAACCGTCGACTTACTGAGGAGGAGCACAGTCAATTGCAAACATATTTGCTCACCAACTGCGAAGATGTTCTTCAATATGAGAGGTAAAAAATTTAGCTCAAAAATATTTATTTTAACAAGTTCAAATTTTAATATTGTCATCATATGTACAGGATTTTCATGGCGGAAAAGCGGTTTGAAAATAGATACGCCACAGAACAGGAACTAGAAGCACTGAAGCAGAGAGAATTTGCTCGATGGATGCTTACTTATGTGAGTGCTTTAAACAAATTTTTATACTATTTACCACATTTTTATACTAATATGAGAGATAAAACATACGTTTTATTCATAGGTGTCTGATGGTAAGGCCAGAGGTGAAACATTTGACGATTGGCTACGCGAGATGGTGTGGGGCCCAAAGTATGTGGTGAAGTCATATCTGAGATTTGCTTCTCGGGGATATGCATTCACAACATCTAAGAGGAGACGTTCGAGTACGACTTATGATGCTGGTATTTGCTCTGCATCTGGAGATGATGTATACTACGAAAACATAAGCGAGATTTTGGAAATCATGTATCCGGGCATGGTTGGATTGCGGTGCACTGTTTTCTATTGTGATTGGTATGACAACACTCCGGATCGAGGTGTTAGAACAGATGCATTTGGTGTTACATCAGTACATTCGAGGCGAAAGCTACCATATTACGATCCTTTCATTCTTGCTTCTC
This sequence comes from Moricandia moricandioides, assembly GCA_905132885.1. Taxonomy (NCBI): domain Eukaryota; kingdom Viridiplantae; phylum Streptophyta; class Magnoliopsida; order Brassicales; family Brassicaceae; genus Moricandia; species Moricandia moricandioides. The sequence goes on from CAJHQQ010000706.1 coordinate 27,686, forward strand.
AGGTCGATCAGGTAATTAAAAATATAGATGTCAATTATTTTCGATATTTGCTTCATCATCATTAATTAACAAATTTAAAATGTTACATGTTTGTTATATCAAGTACCCCCGGGTTACAAATAGAGATGATCCATGGGTCACTGTTACATCACTCAACCCGAGAAGCCGAGTTCAGGGAAGTTCTGAGCTGGAAGACCCACTCCAACCAAACACATCCGGAAACTTAAATGCAGCAGGAGATGTAGCTGCAGTTGATCTTGTTATCGATTTTACCGATTTTGGAGACGAAGCCGTCGTTCACGTCGAGGATGAACCAGAGATTGGAGAGTTTCACCAAGATCCAGATTCAGATTCATCTGGTGGTGATGATGATGACTCGGGTTCAGAGTAGTATAATTTTTTTTTTTTTTTTTTCAAAATTCTGAGGACCTTCAGGGTGTTCCTCGGAATTTCCTAGGAAATTTTGCCTTGTAAAAATCAGATTTAGGGGTTTACTCGTAGGGTTTAATTCCCTCGGAATTCCCTAGGAATATTCGCGAAAAGTCGAATATTGAGGATTCCGACGGAATTCCGAGGGCATCATTTTCCGTCGGAAATCTCGGGTTTTAAACCCGAGACTGTTCTTCTTCTTCCCCATTCTCTCTTTCTCTCTTCCTCCCTTGCGATTTTCCGGCGATTTCTCTCCCCCCTTGCGATTTTCCGGCGAATCCCCTACAAATCCACCTCTAAATCCGTTCCTAATCCCCATGTAAGTTCTAGATCCGATTTTATTAGGTTTTTAGGGAATTTAGATTGTTAGGATTGAGATTAGATTGTTAGATTTAGATTGTTAGGTTTATTACATTGTTAGGATTGTTAGATTGTTAGGTTTTAGGGTATTTGATTTAGATTAGGGTTTTAGGGAATTTGATTTTGATTAGGTTTTAGGGAATTTGATTTTGATTAGGGTTTTAGGAAATTTGATTTTGTTTTTAAAATTCAATTTTGCATTTACCAAAACGTTTTTGATATTAAAATATATATTTGGATTTTTATAATTATTAAAATAATTTTTATAATTTATAAGTAAGTTTAAAAGTAATTTAATAATTATTTTAGCCATTTTTATAATTTATAAATATTTTTATAATTTATAATTTATAAGTAAGTTTAAAAGTAATTTAATATTTATTTTAACCATTTTTATAATTTATAAATATTTTTTTAATTATGAAACTATTTTTTTGTTTTTATAACAATTTTTATTTTTTTAAGTATTGCTATATTAATTTAAATATTCTTTTAATACTTAATTTTTCATTTATATTTTTAAAAACTAATTTTAAATCTTTATTTTAAAAAAATTATTGGGATTCTGGTGAGCAGAGTACGAGGGCTCGACCTCGTCGTTCCGCACCGCGAGGCTGTGCTCCTTCGACGACCCCTTCTCGGGTTTCGTCCACTCGGGGTTCTTCTTCATCATCGCAGAACATCCATCAGGCGGTTCCTCCGATTGCTGATGAGGCTCTTCCTGTCGTTCACGACTTTCCAGACATTCCCGAGCCTCCTATCGCTCCAGGAGTGATGTCTGTTGCACAGCTGGTGCAACAGCGAGGTCGTGAGCATCTCCCCTATCTCACTCAGTATCCTAGGGCACACAGACAGACTTGGTAAGTGAAAGTTTTTTTTTCTTTCTTTTAAAAATTTGATTTATTATTAATAATTTGTTTCTAATATTAGGTTCGACTGATCCTATAACGGGATCAGCGCTTGGATCAACATGATGATGTACTCCGACCTCAGGAGGGGATACAAAACCTTCTCGGTGATGCCTGACAACGAGAAGGAGTTGTGGTTTTGTCAGTTTGCTGTAAGAATTCTAACTTTTTTAAATTTCTTTTTTTTTCTTTAATATTATACTTTTACTAATCATGTTTTTTTTCAGCAAGAGTTCACATGGCATCCCGATAACACGTCGTTCATCCGTAACGCCTTCCTCCATAAGTGTATGGAGAACTATGGACGACAAATATATGAGTGGAAGCAGAAGTGGCTCAAGAATAAGGTATTATCTTTTTTACTTTATTAATATATTTTTCATTCTATTTAACTTTTTCATATTTTTTTTTCATTAAAAGGTCCCAAAGTCGATCAACACGACGGTCTGGGAGGAGTTGTGTATCCATTGGAACAAGACCGAGACGAAAGAGATCTCTAACACCAACTCCACCAACCGCAAGAGCGATCGTGGCGGGAAGGGGATCTTCGTGCACAATTTGGGTGCTCAGTCTATTCCCACTCTCGCAGACAAATTGGTAAGTTGAAACTTCTTTTCTTCTAAATTTAAAATATTTTTATTTTTTCTGTATTCTAATGTTTTTTTTAACTTATGTGTTTTCCTAGGCGGAAAAAATGATGGCGAGACCGTGGGTGATTACGATTTGTACAAGAGGATCCACACCAACAAGACGACGGGCCAGATTGATGACGGTCTTGCGAAGGAAGTGGTCTCTCTGGTGAACAGTATGAAGGAAGACGAAGAGGCCCGTCTCTCCCAGATCCAGGCCGATCTCGACTCCACATCCACTGCATCGACTGCCCTCTCCAAAGTTCAAATCGACGAGCTTCTTGTATCGGTAAGATATTTTCTAAATATTCAATTCATTTATTTATTTTATAATCTTTTTTCTATGATTATAATTTTAAATTTTCTTTTTCAGGCGATTCCAAAGAAGAATGGACGTTTGGTCGGTTTGGGTCGTCGATCCAAGCCGATTCCTTCTACATCCCAGGTGCCAGTTGATCCTATGCTGATAGATCAACTGAAGGATAAGGATGACCGCATCGCTATGTTGGAGGCGAAGATGGCGGCTCAAGAGGCTGCTAGTAAGGCAGAAAAGAGGCGGACTGAGAGGATGATGGAGGCGTTCATGAAGAAATTCCCAGACCATAACTTCGACGACGACGAGGACGAGGACGAGGAGTAGTTCTTTTTATTTCTTGTTTATGTTTTCAATTTCTGTTTTTAATTTTCTGTTTCGAATATTACTTTTTAACATTATCTATATTATGTTTTTTATTTAAATTTCAATTTTCAATTTAAAAAATTTTAATTTTAAAAAATTTTAATTTTAAAAAAATAAATTTATATTATTTTTAAAAAATTAAATATTACGAATATTCCGAGGAATATCATTCCTCGGAATATTCTGAGGGATATAGTTCCTCGGAATTTCCTAGGTATATTCCCAGGAAGAAAATCCGTCGGAATATTCCGAGGAAAGACTTTCCTCGGAATTTCCGAGGGTTAGTAGTCCTCGGAATATCCCGACGGATTACTTCCTAGGAAAATTCCGAGCAATTTCTTCCATCGGAATGTTCCGACGGATTGCTTCCTCGGAAATTTTCGTGGGAATTCCGACCAATGGTTCCATCGAAATTCTTCCTCGGAATGTCCTCGGAATTATGTCCGTCGGAATGTCCTCGAAATATTTCGAGGAAATTCCGACGAAAACTGTGATTCCGAGGAAATTTTTCCGAGGGACTTTTTGTTCGGAATATCGTCGGAATCGCTTGATTCCGACGACATTCCGAGGAAAATGTCCCTAGGAATCGAGGTGTTTTCTTGTAGTGTCTCATTTGTTTTTTTTTTTAATTAGTAAGTTTTTAATATTTATATAGAATAATAATATTTTTAAAATTTATATAGATTGTGATTGAATCCTCAATTTTAAAAAATATTCAAAAGTATTGAAAATTTCTTAAGTTTTGAGGGATATCTTAATATATTTCATTTTTGTTAGTATTGTTGAAAGTTCTGCATTAAATTTGATTATAAACCTGAAAAATATAATTTAATATTTGTATCATCTATATAAAAAAAATTAATCAAAAATTATAAGTAGTACGTTTACATAAACTTTTACTATACAATTGTTGTGATCGCACAAATATAAGTTATATATCTATATTATAAACATATAGCATAGCTATGTGTATTAGTAATAAAACTTTCTTTAATATTTGATTACAAATTTAAGAACATTTTACTGATAAATTTAATGAAAACATTTTTTGCTGTTACATTTAAATATAAATATGTGAAGTGTTTGTGCTGCCATTGTTGGTTTTCATTTATATGCCACTTAAATATAAACATGTGATGCCACTTAAATTTGTAATTCATAATTAATACTAGAGCTTGATATGCATACCCGAGCAAATTTGTTTTTCCTTTCTTATAAATAAATATTTATTTTGTAAAAGTGGTAATGTATATTTTAAAAGTTTTACATGTATAAATATTTTTTTTCAATATGAAATTCTAAAACACAAAAATTAAAGAGTTTATATTGGTAGTTTTATTTTATTTTGCAAACGATCAATTGTATCACCCACATTTTTAAATATGATCGTGCATGCGTATATGTATTTTTAATTTCTTTTATGGATCAAAATTTGATGATAATGTACTGTAAAAATATTTTATATACTATTTAAAATGTGGTGCTATATATTTTACACTCTTCAGCACTTATCATATTAAATTTACACTAAATAAACTGTATTAGTTTTCAAATTTAAATTTTATTTATACGAAATTTACCGTACTATTTTTCGTTTGTGCAAACATTTATTATATTATATTTATATTTTATGGTTGTGTAATGGGAAAATTTCGGTTTTACCATAAGTTTGACAAATTTACCATTAATGACTTACTATTTTCAAAAGTACCCTAAATTTATGATGAAAATATATTAAATTAATTTTTCTAAATATTTATTAAACATTTAGAAACTCAAACTCACCCTTTTAACATTAAACCTTACAAAATAATCACTAAAGTGTAAACTCAAATGTTGATATATTTTTGATTGAAAGTAATTTTGAAAAGTGGTACTTTAGCATGTGGTATTCTTAGTAATTTATCTTGTTTAAATTGAAAAAATAATAAATGTTAAAAGTTACATTAGGTAGGTTCTTAGTGGCATTAAAGTGTAATTAGGTAATTGTTTTAGTTTATAATCCATTTAAGAAATAATTTAATAAAATAGGAAAAGATAGAATAATTAATGTTAGGCTTCTTAATCACTTCAATGACATAGGTTTGTAATTATGTGCTAAATCTTAAGGTTGTTTATTTGTACTCCTCTTTTAATAAGATATAGATTGTTGGTATTTTAAGTGGCGATATGTATAACTTGATTTCGTTGAGAGTATTAAGAAGCTTTCTTATTTAATTTAAATAAACAGTCAATACAATTTTAAATTAAAGAAATTTGACATGATTGTAAAACCTAAGAGGACTTAAAAGAAAGGTCTCATGTTTAATAGCATAGATGATGCTACTTTTGATTGGCCTATTGACTTGCAAAGGTGTTTCCGTAAATATTGGGTTGCACAATGGAAAAAGAAACTCTAATCTTCCAAGTTATCCTCCAAATCTTGGGTTGTAGCCATTATTGGAGTCCTGTACAGAAGACATTACCAAGCAAACCATGTTTGGAGAAGAAAATAGACTTAAGATATCAACATAGACAACTCGTTCGAATAAGCTATGCTCAGTGAGTGAGAGGACTGTTCAATAAGCAGTTGTAAAATACTTCAAAAATCTTATCGTTCAATAATGAATATAAAAGAAACATCTTGCCACCTAAGTTCTTCGAAACACATGGACCAGTGTTAGTTCAAGTAATCGTTAGTACAACACTGCAACTAAAGATATTGGTCATAGAAACCCTTACCCAAGAGGGTCTTACAAACAAGAAAAAAATACATTCTCTCAAAACAAAATCCAAAGATGACAAAACAGTTTATGGATTTAGGATGAACAAACCTTTGTTTATCTCTTTTGTCTCTTGTTTCCACCGGCTTTGAAATCATTCGTCGTCTCAGCAGTGTTCTGCTTGCTCAATCCTTTCCTTCCACCATGACCAAACTTGGAGTCCCTAAACTCCCTTTTCTTATTGTTCATCCTCGAAGTGGTCTTCCCTTTGCCTCCTGATCGATCAGCAGGAGACACACCTGGTCTTTTCTTACCACCACCTCTCTGGAAACTCTTTCCATTACCAAACTCAAGATCAAGCTCTCCTGCTCCTTTCTCACTAAACCCACTCTGCTGCCTCTGTTTCCTCCACTTCTTGACAGACTCAATCTCATCCTTCTTCTGCTTAGCACGTTCCTTCATCTTCTGAGACTGTACTTCCTTCGCCATCTTCTTGTTATCCCTAGCTTTCCTCCTCTCTTCTGTCTCCTCCATCTGCTTCTTCTCGTACAGAAGCTTAGACTTTACTTTCTCCATATGCGTGTCTGACTTCACCATCTCCGCATAGTAATCAGCCGGCCTGAGGAAAGGCAGTCCCATCTCCTGGAGCTTCTCGAAAGCCTGCCTCGTCCCTTCGAGGGCTTGAGTGTAGAACGCCATCTCTCTAGCGAGGTCGTCGTTTACATCAACAGCTTGTCCCTGCTCGATCTCAACGGTGAGCTTGTGAGTCCAGTCAACATCTTCTGGCCAGCTAATGTCTTGAAGCTTATCAAGCAACCCATCTCTGTTGTATACAGCTGTCTTGGTTGGTTCAGCTAACTTTTCAGTGATGTCGTTTTCTGAATCGGAGTCTGACAAAGATTCAGCTTCAGAGTCAGATGCTCCGTCATCATCAATCATGTTTATCTCATCATCTTCCACAAAATCATCTTCAAATGACATCTGCTCCACATTTGATTAAAAACAATCATTACAGCAACATACAGTTTCATACAAAACTAAACAACAATAAAAAAGAATCAGTTAAACTAAAGTTAATCCAAATCATTACAGACACTTAATCATTACAGGAGCGGTCTCTGAAAGTAAGGTTTCCATGTCATCGAAACAAAGACTCAATAACTATTACACTTACCTTTGAATATCAATATCTAACGAAGAAAGATTGTAGCTTTACTAACTAGGTAAGTCCTGCTACAATAGAACGTTACTTTTGACATTACTAAGACGAGATACTCTTAGATTAACATAAACAAACTTACAGTTCACAACACGAAGAAGATTGAAGAACTTGGGCCGTTTTAGAGAGATTGAACGACGGCGGTAGCAGAAGCAGACGGAGAAACAAAGGGTTTAACCCTTTTCTGCTTTATTCTAAAACCAAAATATTCATATAATTAATTGAAATACGATATACTATAGTATGTCTTTTGGGGGAAAGTTTGCAAAAAAAAGACCTCTGGTTATCTCAATTTCAATTAAAAGGCTAAAATATACTTTTATGCCAGAACGATCCTTCAATTTCATTTCAGTAAAATGTAAAACATGTTTTGCAATGGAAGAGAGTATATATCAGAAACAAAACTTCTTTGTGTCCAAAAAAAAAAAAAAAAAAAAAAGAGAAACAAAACTTCTGAGCCATATTCCAACTCTAAATGCTAGGAAACAGGTGAAGGACTTTGCGGCTTGGTCATCACTTTGGATTGAACCAAACTCTGAATCTTGAGTTTTGCTTCTCCCATACCTTTCTTCTCAAGCTCTTCCACCAACATTTTGCAAGTGCTTTCTCTAGGAACCATTCCTTTCCGCATTGCCTCCTCAAAGAACAAGCATGCTTCTTCCACTTTCCCGCTCATGCACAACCCTCTAATCAGAAGAATATACGTCGCCACATCGATACTAACATCGTTTCTCACCATGTGATGCAACAAAACTCCAAGTAGTTTCATCTTCTTCTTCTGGCAACACATCTTTAACAACGGAGCATACGTCTCAACGTTTGGACTACATGATTCATCCTCCTCCTCCATCCCTTTAAGCAAACGTAGAGCCATCTCATCTTGCGAGTGATGAACCGCAGCTGATATCATTGTATTGTAGACCAAAACATCACGAGTAACTCCTTGTTTCGTCATGTCCTCAAATACCTCAGCTGCGTCCTTAAACCTACCAGTCTTAGATAGAATATGTATCAATGAGCTATAAAATTTAGCATCAGGGACACAACCATCTTCTTTCATCTTCTCATAAACTCCCAAAGCTTCAGCTACTTGTCTAGCTTTCCCCAAAGAGTGCATCACAATCGTATAAGTCACCACATTAGGTTTACACTCTTTCTCTCGCATCTCTTCCAAGACCTCATTAACTCTCCTAAAATCTCCTTCCTTACAATACGCCTCTACAAAGCTTGTGTAAGTAACAACATCAGGAGCAAACTCAGTAACCTTCATCAGACCTATGGCATCATCAAATCTCCTAGCTTTACAAAACCCATGAATCAAAATGTTGAATGTCCGAGAATCCGGCTTGATTGTATCTAAAAGCTTCAGAAACGCCTCATGAGCATGCTCTATACTATTCTCTTTTACAAGTGCATCCATCAAACAGTTCATAGCATTAGTATCTGTTCTCACACCATAACACCTCTCCATCTCTAGAAAAGCATCAACAGCTTCACTATACTTCCCTGCTTTGGCTAATCTCCTCATCACTTTACTCATCGTATCAAGCGTGACAAGCTCGGGTGATTCACTCTTCATCTCATCGAGTACTCTCCACATCAAATCGAAGTTTCTACACTTCCCCAACACGTCAACCATTGCGTTGTAGCTCAGAGATGAATGCTTATAACCTGTTTGTGACTTCGTCCAGATGAAAAAGCCGTAAGCTTGGTTCCACCCATTGCTAAACCTTCTCAGAACTTGCAGAACCAGACTCTCTGAGACAACCACATCGCATCCACTCAGCTCCTCGACGACATCTTCATAAGACGCGTCCTTCTTGTTCAGAAAGTGGCAGACTTTATCGATATCTTCCATTGGTTTCTTCACGACGTTTCCAGGTAAGGCTTCTCCACGGTTAATAAGCTTCTGGGTCTCGACCCAACCCGCCAACGAAGGGATAACGAAGTCGTCATCGTCGGAGATAGAATTCGAAGAAGGTTTGTTTGAGAGAAAGTCTTTGATCCACGACGGAAGCTCCGGAGACTCTTCAGAGTTAGAGAGAGCGTTGTTGGTTACGAGAAATCGCCGTTGACAGATTCTCCGAGGTAAGGAAGACCAGGCTCGAAGCTTCGCGAGCATTTTTTTTTTGAATCTAGCGCCGTTTTGTCTCTGCTTTTTCCGATGAAAATCGGCTCGAAACCTAAAGCTTGCTGCTATACGCCGGGTTGATTTCGGGTCGGATCCTGGTCCAAGTTCTGACGGGTTTACGGTTTATTTTCAATTTTGAAACTTTTTTGGTTAGTTACCTCACCTCAGCGTTCAGTTCCGTTCGATTCTAAAATACCTTTTTTTGTTTCTGTGGAATGAAATTGGGCCAAGCCCAAGAAAATGAAATCTTGTTTTATAAAACCCTCGGCCATTCATGAAAAATACAGATCACACTTCTGACTAACAAGTAATAGGAAAATCAAAGTTGAGTGGGCGATTCCATGCTACATACTCAAAAATCACAGCCTCCGATGATGTGTAGTCTTGTTGTGATATTGTATATTTAATATATAGATAATCATGTAATATGCTAGAAATAAGTACTCTAATATAAGTCGATAGCAAGATAATCTCATGTAAAGTCCTATATATTAAGCTTTTCATGATGAATACAGAAAAAACTAGGCCTGCGAATTTGACCCCGTACTGATTACCCGAACCGGAATCGACCCGATTTGACCGGTTCGGCTTGGTTTCGGTATAGGCGAATTTAACCGATGGATAATGTTTTAAAAATCCATGGGTAACGGTTTGGATCCGGGTTTTATCCGAGCCAAGTCGGGTACCCCTTATAACCCGAAACAAGTTCACCTATTTACATATATGCCGTTAGTTTATATCAAGGCTATACATTTGTGGGTCTCGAGTCGAGGAACTCCAATTCCCAAATTTCTTCCACTTCCCAAAGTATGAACCCTAACTTTCCGATTCGTCTTCCCCATTATGCAATCGAGATTTGTGAAGCTCAATATACAAAAAGAGCAACCAGTGTTATCACAAAGCTTAAAGCTGGAATCCTTAGTCGATTGTTTTCTGTCTCCACCCTCTGCATCTTCGAGAGTTCATTCGGAGGTAAGCAACAATTTCGAATCAATTGTTTGATTCCTTATTTATCTTCTATCGGTTAAGTATATTTTACTAATTGTAATAATTGTTATTGTATGCAGATGGATTCTTCTCCAAATCATCCAGAAGACGAAGTCAATCATCAACCAATGGATGAAGAATTTTGTTCAGAAGAAGATGTAAAAACACCAGGTTCAGGAAAAAGGAACGAGAGAGATGAAGCTGTTGGTTCTGGTGTAGGGTCAAGAAAGAAGACGAGGTCTTTTGTCTGGAAACATTTCAACAAGCTAGAAGAAAACTACGACAGATGTAAATGTCGTTATTGTAAGAAAGAGATGAGTTGTCCAACCAATTCTGGTACCTCTAATCTCAAGAAGCATATCACTGGTTGTAAGTCATACATGGTATGGAAGGCTGCAAATGCGTTCAAAGACCAGTAAAAGTTAACTCCTGATGAAGATGGTAACATGAGTTTATGTAAGGTGTCTGAGAAAGTTTTCAAAGATGCTACCAATGAGATGATAATCTTAGGCGAGTTACCATTAGCCTTTGTGGAAAGCTTAGCGTGGAAACACTTCTGCAAGAAAGTGCAGTTAGATTCGCCTGTATGTAGAAAAACATGCACAAAGGAGATTGCGGCAATGTATGCGTCGAGGAAAGCAGAAATGAAGCAGGTTCTTGGAAAGAACAAACAAAGACTCTCTCTCACAACAGATATATGGACTGCTTCCTACACTGCGGTTAGTTACATGCTGATCACTGCTCATTCTATTGATTCAAGTTGGAAGCTTAGGAAGATGATAATAGGATTCAAGAATGTTGATGATCATAAAGGGTCTACAATTGCAAGAGTCCTTGTAGATTGTTTAGCTGAGTGGGATATAAAAAGAGTCTTTTGCATCACAGTTGATAATGCTACAGCGAACACATCAGCCATGAAGAAGTTCAAGAAAGAATTCATGAGTCATGGTGAAAATGCACTGGTTATGAATGGTGAGTTCTTGCACGTTAGGTGTGCAACACATATTCTGAATCTGATTGTCAAGGAAGGTTTAAATGAGGTGGATGATAGCTTAACTGCCATTCGGAATGGTATTCAGTATGTGAGATCTTCAACCAATATACTTAAGTCTTTCGAATTCCGGGTTGATAAGGGAAAGATGACTAGAGGAAGCCTTCCATTAGATGTCAAGACAAGATGGAACTCGACGTATCTCATGCTAGACCAAGCAATAAAATTCAGGGCAGCATTCGAGAAGATGGAGGCTGAAGACAAACCGTACAATAACTACTTTTTGGAGCTTGAAAATGGGAAAAAGAGGAATGGACCAGCGTCTACAAGAGATTGGGAAGAAGTTGAGAGGTTGGTACACTTTCTTGTCATATTTTACAATTCAACTTTGGTGCTCTCTGCTTCAAAATTCATTACGTCGCACAAGATCTACAATGATATTGTCACCATCACTAGGAATGTAAGTAAGATAAGTTGTGCACCAGGTCCTGATGAAGCATTGAGGTTGAAAGCTTTGACAATGATGGGGAAATTAAGGAAGTATTGGAATCCATTTACGGAAGGATCTGAAGCTGAGAGTGGTAAGTCTAAAAGCTGTAAAATGAATAAGCTTTTGATAGTTGCTACTGTTTTTGACCCAACAAAGAAGATGAACTTTTCTAACCTCGCTTTGATATGCTTTATGGAAAAGATAGCATCGAGTATACTCTGCTTTCTGAATCAGTTATGGAGATCATGAAACGTCTATATGATGAGTACAGTCTTGGATACAACTCAAGTGGTGGAGGATCAGGTGGTTCACAGTCGCAAGGAGGTTCATCTTCTCAAACCCAAAATCAAGATAGTGGTGCAGTTTTCCAGAGTCGAGTTCTAGGCAATGTTATTGCCTATGAAAGAATGGATAATCTCTACGAGGATCTTGTACAAGAAACAGGTGCACAAGATTCTAGTAATGACTTAGAAGTGTATTTGAAAGAGAAAGTAGAGGTTACAAAAGGTGTTACTGGACTTGGAGCCGAGTTTGATGTTTTATCGTGGTGGAGAAGAAACAGTGTGAAGTTCCCGATCTTGTCTCTAATTGCAGCTGATATTCTTGCGGTTCAAGCATCATCTGTAGCATCAGAAAGTGCATTTAGCACTAGTGGGAGAGTCTTAGACCCATAAAGGAGCTGCTTGACACACTTTATGGTTGAGGTGTTGGTGTGCACAGAACAATGGTTAAAATCTGAGATTCATATGAATGAGAAAGGTGTTCATACAATAGAGCAGCTACTTTCAGATGTGGAGCAACAAGATGATCTTATGAGAGGTATGATTTACCACTTTTGAACTCTTTAAAATAAAAATTTGATTCTTGAAGTTTAGAACACTTATGGTATTCTGTTTTTTTCCTAGAATTTGAAGTTGGATGCAACATGGAATAAGAAGTGGACTGTGGAGTGTGGATGAATGTGAGTGGTTGTCTCATTGGTGTTAAGACTTAAGAGGACAAGATTTCAGTTTGTGTTCTTATTTAAGGTTTTAAGTACTTTATGTTTGTGTGATTTGCTTCCCGGAAACTTTCACTTGAACTTTTATTTTCTAAAGGTTGTTTTGAATCTTCGGTTGGTTATTCGGGTTTAATGTATTATTTCAGATACTTTTTTACCCGAACCGATTAGTACCCATTTTTTTCGGGTTAAGTATGGTTACTTTCATTAAAAATCTGAACCGACCCGGAACCGGTCGGAACCGATTCGAAACCGAACCGTAAGTTGATGAAGTACTCATTGGATAATGTTTTTAAATAACCGATTTACCCGGAACCGAACGGTTCCTACCCGAAATCCCAGCCCTAGAAAAATCATTCAACAGTTACTTACTTTAACATGGTATCAAAGCAATAAATCCAACTGAATGATCTAAATTTTTTTCTTAGTATTTCAATTTGTGTTCTTAATTCTCAAACAAAAATATGGAAGATGAAAAATATATTGTTGTCGGCCTTTCCGGAGAAGGGTGCAAGCTATCCTTATTCGATATTCTCGTCAGATAACCCTAGAGCTTTGATCACATCGGTTCAAATAAAGGGAGAAAACTACAATGAATGGTGAATGCTCTTCAAGCCAAGATGAAAACATGTTTCATTGATGGAACGCGAAAGAAACCTTCAGAGGGACCACCTGATCTAGAAACGTGGCTTAGTGTGAACTCAATGATTTTTGGTTGGCTAAGAACATCCATTGAACCATGAGTGAGATCGGCTATGACATTCATCACAGACGCACACAAGCTTTAGGGAAAACGTCAAAGAAAGATTTTCAGTGGGAAATAAGGTGAGGATACATTAACTTATGTTAAAACTCTCTTTGTGCAAGCAGGATTGACAAGCAGTGATCGATTATTATGGTCGACTGGCAAAGATGTCGGAGGAGTTGCAGACGTATAAACCTCCACAGCTTGTACGTGTGATGCAGCTGCCTTGTATGAAAAAGAAAAAGAAGATGAGAGAGTTCATCAGTTCGTTATGGGACTAGATGAGACCATATTCGGACATGTTGTTACAGCGATCATAGAAGCATATGTTCTACCAGATCTTGGAAAATTCTACAACAAGGCCGTGTGTGAAGAAGATCGTCTGAATTCTGCTAAGATTTGTAAATTGACGTGAAGGAAATAATGTTGATTAAAGTGGAGAACGTGGAGGTTCACGTGATGATTTCACCTCACAAACACCATAGAACAGAGGAAGAGATAGAGGTTGTTCAAATTGTGGCATAACTGGTCATGAAAATAGTGTATGTTGGCAACTAATTGGGTATCCAGATCGGTTTACATAAAGAGGAGGAAGAGGAACTCGTGGTACATCCAAAGGAGGAGATTGCAGTGCATCTTTATCGTGAGGAACATGACAGTCGAATGTGACTAACGCTACTAACGCTAAACAGACATCTCCTACACCTGAGATAACTCCAGAACAGTGGAGAGCAATCTCTCAAATCCTGGACCAGAAATCAAATACTTCCGATAAGTTGTCTAGTAAGAATATGGGTGATGTGGTACTTGATATGGGGGCATTACACCATATGACAGGAGACATAAGACTTCTTACTAGTCTCAAAGATATATCGCTGTGTAACATTGCTTTTGCAGATTGAAGTACCACAATTTCGAAAAATAAACGTGTTGCCTTTGTCTAATCGTATTTCTTTATACAATGTGCTATATGTTCCTGACTTGAACTGTTCTTTGATCTCAATATCAAAACTTTTGAAGCATTCAAAAATTTTTTTGCCTTTTTCACTGCTTCCTTATTTGTTCTACATGACCGGTGTTCGAGGACGCTGATTAGAGCAGATAAGGAACCTTATGGGGTGTACTATTTTACGGATAATAAAGTTGCATAAATCAACAAGGCTGTGAAGATTAAAATTCAGTTTTGTGGCATCGGTGGTTAGGGCATCCAACGTTTTCTGTTTTATCTTCATTATCATTGTTTTTTGGTGTTAGTTTTCTGAAAGTTTACATTCCTGCGAGGTCTGCTTTGAGGCTAAGCAAACTAGGGATCAATTTTCTGAAAGTTCTAATAAAACTAGCAATTGTTTTGAGTTGATACACACTGATGTTTGGGGGCCATATCATGCTAAATCTTCCCATGAAGCATGTTATTTCTTGACTATAGTAGACAATTTCTCACCTACCGTATGTACTTTTTTGTTACTTGAGAAGTCAAATGTAAAGAAATTAATTCAGAGTTTATGTGCATATGCTGAACTCAGTTTGGGTGTAAATAAAGTTAGAAGCGATAATGGTACCAATTTTATGTGTTTAACATAGTTCTTTAAAACAAAAGAAATTGTTCATCATACTTCATGCATAGAAAAGCTACAACAAAACGGTAGGGTTGAGAGAAATCACCGTCATCTATTAAACTTGCATGAAAGTATGTCGATTAAATTATGGGGAGAGGCAGTTCTTGCAGCAACTCATGTCATAATCCTTACTCCAACTAGAGTCCTTAACGGAAAATGTCCTCACGAGCTCTTATTTGGGTAAGCTCCTTCATATTCTGAACTCTGTGTGTTTGGATTGTTGTGTTTTGCTCATAAGCAATTACGAGACAAGAACAAGTTTATATCTCAGACTAGAAGATGTATTTTCGTCGGATTTCCCTTTGGGAAGAAGGGGTGGCAATTGTATGATTTGGAGAATAATGAATTCTTTGTGTCTCAAGACATGATCTTTAGAGAAGATGAATTTACTTTTTCAAAAGTGGTATCTCAGAATCAACGCCTTGATAATGTACTCTGGACGAATGAAGCAGAGGTAGTTGAAAACAAGGGGAGTAGTGACGACTTGGGTCATAAGGATCAACCAACACAAGTTGATCAAAGTGTTGCACCAGTCTCTCAAGATCCTGAATAATAGAAGTTGGAAACCGAAATGTCGACCGAGGTAGATGATGTTAGCACTGAGATTCCAAAAATAGTAGATTCAGTTGCTGTGACAGAAACAGAGAGTTGGGTCGAGGACAACGCGTCAAGACACGATATGTTTTTCTTAACGATTACATCACTTACAATGTAGTTTTTGCAAATAGTACCCATCACGCTCTCACCTCCGATCACTGCCACAATTTTTATTTCGACCCGGTCATAGGTAACACACTATATCCTCTCATATATTTTATCTCTGATGACGCATTTTCTGTTGGCCACAAAGTATAAAAAATGACAACAGTTCGAAGTCTATTGAAAATAGTAGCTACAAATAAATGGAAAGTGCACCAGATGGATGTGCACAACACTTTTCTTCATGGTGATTGCATGAAGAAGTTTACATCAAGCTTCCGCAAGGTTTTACTTATTATGATCCAAATAAAGTGTATAAGTTTCAGAAATAACTCTATGGATTGAAGCAAGCTCCTCGGTGTTGGTTTGAGAAGCTCAATAAAGCACTTGTTAGAGCTGGACTCTCTCAGTCATACTCTGACTACTCCTTGTTTGTATATTCTCGAGGACGTGTTGAGATACGAGTACTGATTTATGTTGATGATCTAATTATATGTGGTAATGATGGTGAAGCAATTCAAAAGTTTAAGATTTATCTTGGTGATTGTTTTTAAATGAAGGATCTAGGGAAGCTTAAATACTTCCTTGGAATAGAGATTGCTCGAAAAAAGAAGGCTTTGTGTTGAGTTTGAAAAAGTATGCTTCAGATATAGTAAAAGAGACGGGTCTTCTGGGTTCCACCAGCCGCGACACCAATGGAACATAACCATCACTTGGCAACATACGATAGTGCAATTTTCACTAAACCAACGCATTATAGGAGACTTATCTGACGGCTTATTTACCTTGCTAATATCAGGCCGTATATTTCTTATCCAGTACATATACTGTCTCAATTCATGCAAAATCCGCGAGATAAGCATATGGAGGCCGCTTTGCGTGTGGTGAGTTTCTAAGAGGTACTGCTAGACATGGAATACTGCTCAAGTCAGATACATACTTGCAGCATTCCATCTATTGTGATGCTGACTGGGCAGCATGTCCAATGACAAGAAGATCTTTGACAGCGTATGTAGCGATGATAGGAGGGTCTCTAGTGTCATGGAAGACAAAGAAACAAAATGTGGTGTCTTATTCTTTGGCTGAAGCAGATTATCGAGCGATGTCAATCACTACACGAGAGGTAAAATGGTTACGACAACTACTGACTGAATTGGGCTTGCGCCAAGGACTCATTCACGTCTCTTTTGTGATAGCAAGTTGGCTTTATATATAGTGTTGAATCCAGTGTTTCATGAACGTACTAAACATGTTGAGATGGATTGTCATCGGGTTCGAGATGCTCTTAATTCAGGGATGATTACGTGCTCATATATTGGTACTAAGGAGCATCTGGCCGACGTGTTGACAAAGGCATTGGGGAAATTTCAGTTTAATAATCTCATGTCCAAGTTGAGCATTTGTAATGCTCATACTTGAGGGAGAGTGTTGTGATATTGTATATTTAAGATGTAGATAATCATGTAATATATTAGAGATTAGTACTCTAATACAAGTTGATAGCAAGATAAGGATTATCCTCTCATGTGAAGTTGTATATATTAAGCTTTAGTCTCACGTTAAATACAGAGAAAACATTCAGCAATTACTTACTTTAACAAGTCTCCTCTCTAAGCTTCGACCTTTTCTTTCTCACTCGCCTCGTCTTTTTATCGATGGCAGAGTCTCGCGTTTAGCGCTCTTCCTACAAAGACGAACGCCATCGACGCAGTGTTGATGAAGGAGAAATGGTTGGAGTCTCTCACGATCCCCTCACCTCGGGAGAATATAGAGTCGAGTTTTGTCGTTAGGGTAGACCCGGACGTGTTCAGTTCTTTGGCTCTATTGAAAATTAACCACGTCTTAAGTTCTTCTAAACCTCAGGTCAGAAACCCTAGATTAGGGTTTCTTCGTATTTCTCTCTGAAGCATTAATTGAGTTTGGATTAGGTCTTTGATACTCCTCACTTGTTGGTTCTAGTAGTGCGGAAACATTTCAATGCAAATTCAGTAGTTGAGTTGATTCAAAGTTTAGATATACCCTTTGATAAGAAGATGGTGATTTTTCATTCATATTGTCCCTATTAGAGACTAAGTCTCTCACATGTGTAGTTGAAAAGGATGTTTTACTAAAATAAAATTGATGATAAGTGGACTCGACCATCTAATTTAACATGATCTTTGTTCTTGTGAAGCAATTTGTTTCCACAATGGAGGAAGTGCGGCATAGTTAGAGAAATCAACTCCCTTTCGTAGAGATGGGAAACATGTCACACGGCCTCTCTTTTTTTCTTCGATTAGGATATGTATTTCTCAAATCTGATACATGATTGTGGTTTTCTGTGTCTTAGGGTTGGTATAGTGGAGCTCTTGGTTATGGATTTTGGACAGGAACACTTGTCGCGTCAGGCTTTTTGATATTTCAGGTTCCTTCAGCCTTATGGAATATGCATCTTCAACTTGCTGGTGGAAACTGCAAAAAGGTGATTGAGAAAGTTTTATGATTTAAAAAGCAAAATCTCATTTTTTTTTTTTGGTTACATGATGATAGTAGACAAGTTGCATTGGAATTGTTTCATTTGCTCTGTCCGCAACTCAAGAAAAAAAAAAGACCATAATCAAACTGAAGCATTGCTCATTGCGGCATATGGTGAAACTCTTAAACCCGCTGAATTGTTATGCACGCCTCAAGAATTTGTCTCCTCTTGAGTCTGAGGTTTACTAGTTTAGAAAACTAGTCATTGTAATGTTTTTCACTGTCAACTCACTAGTTTTCATTCTCAAACAGTTATGATTGATCCAATCATTCCTGAGATACCTCGATCATGACAAGTTCTTGAACACCAGTTTTTTTTTGTATCTAGTTTTGTTTCGGAATCATCTTTTTTACGGATTGAAATTTATATTAAATCTCTATGTTAACTTTAGACAATGAAATGTGAATGCTTCTCATCATCTTTTTTACCGATGCTTCTGTAATCACCAGAAGTCATTGCAAGAACACTGAAACTGGTTATTGTCTCTTAGAACGATCCGATCGTAGTCTCAGGTTCTTGACTATTCGGATGATTGTGTGTTTGTTTGAGCTAAGGAGACCCAGGGCCATTGTAAGTTTCTCGTTGTGTCGGCTAAAGCATAAATCGCTTCTCTTGCTAATCTACATCCATCAGAACATTACTTAGGTCACCTACTTGGCCTAAGTCACCAGCTCTTCGGCTAATCTCATCGAGCATTGCTTCTATTTTTGGCATTTTCAGGGTGTGACTCATCCACTGATGTGAAAACTCATGGGTATTACGTCGAATCTATATTAAACTAGTATGGCAATTAATTGGCCTAACTCCTCTGACTTGGGATCATTCTAAACCAAACCTCAAGACTTATTAAAGTAAAGCCTCCGGATGGAGGGGAAGCTTCGCAAAAACAAAGAATTAAGCATCTAATTGTTAGTTAGTCCGATGTATATAGAGCAAAGAAAAGTTATCGACGTCTTACAAAAAAATATATTGTTATTATATATTTAAGTTGTATACTGAAAGCAAACACCAGTATTAAGTATTCACAATTGACAGAAATTATATAATATATTTCTTTTTTAAATACCGAAAACTTTTTTTTTTCTGGACAGATTAACGAAGAAGAAAAAACAAAGTATTGATCCACAAAATTCAAGGTAAGAAAAAGATGGAGAGAGAGAGAGAGAGGGGTACAAAGGTAAAATTAGGGACCACGACCGGAGACAAAGCAGAAACAGCTAGGTCTTTGATCTTCCGGGATCATTCCGCCGCCCTTGGAGGTGTCGACTCCTTCAAGCATCTTCACGACTTCCTCCATCTCCGGCCTTTTCTCCGGATTCGCTTCCCAACATTTCTTCATGATGCTTGATAATGATGTCGGACAACATCTCGGTATGTCCGGTCTCAGATTCTGTTTCAATACCACAATTCATCTTAATACTAAACCTAAACCGAACCAAACCAATTGAATTTTATAATTGTAAAATCTACGCTAACCGAATAAAGATTTTAGCATAGTGTAACGACACACACACACACTAACCCAACTAATTTATCATATATTAGAAACATGTACTATATTCGTAGAAGTTGTATGTTAACCCGAATTACATATGGGTTTCAGTTTTTCTATTAAACCGATAAAACCAATAAAAGGTAATATAAACCGAAGAAATCAAACCATAGCCGGTTTAACCACACCTACTAGTATGGAATTGTATGAAGGTTTAACTAACCTGACGAACAACAGCAGAAGAAACATCAGCAAAGCTGAGATCAGGATAAGGCATGTCACAACAATATATCTCCCACAAGCATATCCCAAAGCTGTATACATCGCATCTTCTGTTGTATGGTTTACCATCAAGAACCTTAAATCACAAAAGTAGACAAATCAGATTTTGATAAAACCCAAAAAAGAGAAGATGTTATGTTCTTATACCTCTGGAGCCATGTATCCAAGAGTACCAGTTTCTCCAGTCATGTCCTTTGGATTCTGTGCTTCAACTCTAGCCACTCCAAAATCTGCAATCTTTAGATTCCTCTGATAATCCAATAGCATGTTCTCTGTTTTCACATCTCGATGAACTATTCTCTCTGAATGCAAATAACTTAGCCTGTGCAGAAGAACATTTTTGGAGTCAGATTCTTGAAGAATGAAACAAATGTAGTTGTGTGTGTTTAAAGTACATTACCCTCGGGAGAGATCAAGAGCGAGCTGAACAACAACTTTAAAAGCGAGTTTCCTTCTCCTGTTACGGAACAAGAACTGCTTAAGAGTTCCTCCAGGAAGATACTCCACAACCACACAGCAAGCTCTCTGAGGTAATGAGTTCTCCGTCTCAGCTGATGATGGTATCTTCAGATTCGTTGTTCCCATTGATGCTCCAACAAACTGTTTTGTAATAACCAAAAGTTCATACATACACACACAGAGAAGAGAGATCATTGACGATAGCACCACCATAAAGAGGTTATACCATTTACCTTTGTGACATTTGGATGGTTAAGTTTGTGCCAAACTGCAACTTCTTGTCGGAATGAAGCACGAAGAGCTGAAGTCTCAGCAGCTGTCGCGTAACCATCTTCTCCCCAATCAAGCACTTTCACTGCCATTACTCAAAACACTAAACAGTTAACACACAAGTATAGAGATGAAGATAAAATGAATTATTTTGTTATTGTTGGACCTGCAACGTCTTGACCATCATAGATGCCTTTGTAGACAATACCATAAGCACCACGAGCAATGACATTCCTCATCTCCAATTTAGCCAACTCAATCTCCCACTCTTCCTTAGGCTTTGGATTCTTCTCGATGTTTCTTGACCAAACCCTACTCAGATGTTTCTCCAGCTGAATGTCCAGGTTCTTCAGATCGATCTTGTCAGCTCGAAAAATCATGTCTTTCTTGCTGTTGTTCCCAACAGCTACTCTGCTTCTGAGGTTGTTTTCCAGTGAAGCTTTTATCTCATTTCTTGGTTCCATTTTTCGTTTTCTTTCTTCTACTCAACCTCAGACACACACACACACAACACAAAAGAACCCTAAACTTAGCTCAAACAAGATTCTGACACAAATTTTTCATCATTATCAAATCGATTTTGGTAAGCAAATATGTTAAACAAGGACTAAAAGGAGGTTACAACATTTCTTGAATTTATTTTTGTAAGAAAATGTTTAAACTATTACACCAACCCCAGGTTTCTGCACACGTTCTTCTGACATCCAGATTCTAATAATATGACATGAACATTTAAAAAGAAAAAAAAAAAACTATTTTCCACCAATAATAAATTCCACAAACCGAAATTCCCTTTCAATAATAGCGTTGAAAATCAATTCAAAACAATTCTACAAAGACAAATTAGAAAAAGTAAACCCTAAGAAACCGACTCGTCCACCACTATTATCATTGACCCAGACTATTTAAAGGCAAAAAACTGAATTTTCTAAAATATCATTAACCCAGAAACGTCACTAAAGATGAGAGATCAGACGTTATCAATCATCCACTACACCATGCAAAGAGAAAAAAAAATCGATACAAGGAGAGATTTATTTCTTCCTCCGAGAAAAAAACCTCAGAGAGATGGAAAAAAAAAAGGATCGGTTTGAAGGAAAAGAGATCTGAGAAATGAAAAAAGAAAGAAGAGATCTATGAAACGATGAAGGAGAGGCGGAGCGTGAAAGACGGAAAGAAAGAATGGCTTTTGATTTGATGTCAAAAGCTGGTTTTAAGGAGACGTATTTGCTATTTGTTTCTACTCAGAGAAAAATCTTGGCCCCATAAGGCAAAATATATTACCTTTACTCGGATAATGAAAATACAAAGACAATTACTCCATGTACGTAGACCACTTTTGTTGAATTATATTTATTTTTTAAAATAATTTGAAATTGTCTTAACCGTATTTTATTCATTTGTTTAGTCCAAATAAGTCATGTAGTGGAAGGTATAATGTATACAATATAAATTCTATATTTAATAAACTAATAAATACTATAAATTAATAAAATTTTCTAATTCTAAGTTTGGCATGTATAAAATATAACACAAATAATAAAATAATAATAATTTTTTTAAAAAAAAAAATCCTGTGTAAACATATGGTCCTATTAAAATTATAAATTAATAATTTATGTATTTATGTATTTATGTATTTATATTTTATACAGCAAAAAATAAAGCTTTCTATTGTTTTATATTCATAATGGAATTACCTTTATATTTTCTTAACACTTAATACATTTTATGAGATTTACTAAAATTATATCTAAAACCATATTTGAATTATATAGCATGTTTTACATAGATCAAATAATATAATAAAACTAATATGAATAATGAATTTCAAAAATTAATTAATGTCCATATACAAATTTTTTTATTGTAGAAATATATTTTAGAATAGAAAAAATCTAAAAAGAAAATTTTTTGTAAATTAATCACTCTATAAATTAATAAAATATCATAGTCTCAACATTATTAATTTATAGATTTTTTACTGTATTATCATGAATGACAAGATTTTCCTTCTTTTCAAATGAGAAATTTATATAATTTGTTAGACTCCAATCGAATAAACCAAAAAAATTAATTAATTAAAAAATATTAGTATACTTAAATGTTAATATAATAGAAAATTAATAATATATGAATAATTTTTTTATTAATATTATAGTCATAATTAAAATATTAATTTTAATTTCTTATTTTTAACATTAAAAAGCTTATTTTGTTTTTCTCATTTTATCATACTAAACAAAACATAGTTTTTATTTTTATTAATAAATATTTTTGCTAAAATAGAGTTATTCAATAATATTATGATATTAATATTTTTCTTTTCTTTTAATAGTTAAATAAACAAAAATAGTATATTTAAAAGTTAACGTAAAGAACATATATGCTTTAATAAATCTAATTTCTAATCATATAAACTAAAATTTGTTATAAAAGATAGATATAGTTATGGTTTTCTTGGTATAAAATTTATTAAACCGATAAATAATAATATATAAACTGAACAAAAAAAAATTAGATATGAATCTATATGATAGTTAATTTTGATAAACTGAAATATTGAAAAACTGAACCGAAATTATACCGAAATCCGGATTGAACATAGCTAGAAAAAAAATACTAAATTCATGTTTTTTTATAAACTACTAAATTCATGTTAAAGTTAACTAGTTAGACTATATAATCTCGGCGTACTTTCGTCGTATCGAACCGAATGTTTGGAGAATCTTTAAAGAGTAGACGAGCTATTTCCCCAAGAGAAGTATTGCATCCTTCCACATGTCTCCCAAACTATGACCTCATCCTAGACGTCCTCAAAATAAAAGTTCGAAATATATATCCTCAAGAAACTTAAACTAAACACTTATCTCTCTCTGAAATAAAATTTCGAAAGCCATGACCTAAAATTAATTTACTTGATTTAAGCTGATAAAGTGAAATCGTTTGGTTAACTAAACAAGATTTAGACCAATAAATGTCCCGATTAAGGTCTGATTACATATATTAAACCAAAAATTTAAACCATGCCCCGGAAAACTCATTATCCGTGAAACCTTGTTCATTCCCAAATCAAAATTAAAAACCATAAATCCGAAAAACTCCTCAAATCACATAGAGAAAACACAAGAGAAAAGAGAGAAGAGAGATGGCATTAGTTGTTGATGACGATGGCGGTGAAACCTTTGATGAAGAAGCCCAAGAGAGAGATCAAGGTGAAAGCGACCGATTGGTGGGCGAGTTCGTCGACGAGCCGTATGTTCGCCATGATCAGGTTCCTGAGAGTGATGACGAGGAAGAGAAAGGCTGCAAAAAGAAACCACCAGAGGTAATTCACATCAGACGCGATGATGGAAGGTTGTACAAAAAATAGACATTCTTAAACGGGGTTGCTTTCAAAGATTGTGTTCTTGACTATGCTCTTAAGACATGCAGTAATATCCAGCAGTACATGTACGACAAGGATAAAATGAGTTTTAAGTGTTTGGGTTCTAATGAGGGAGGAGGTTGTGAACGGAAAATATATGCATCAGTTCAACCAAGTGATAATGTGAAGAAAGTGAAAGTGTTTGCTGAGAATCATTCTTGAGTTTCTAATGGGGAGTGTTCAATTCTGAGGGTTCCACAAATAGCTAGATTGTTTGTTGATAAAATCAAAGAAGAACCAGAGTACTACATGCCAATGAAGATTGAAGAACTGATTCAAGAGAAATGGGGGATCACGGCTTCAAAGCCTCAATGCCAAGCTTCTAGAACTAAGGCATTGAAGAGGATTAAGTTTGAGTATGATCATCAGTTTACGCATCTTCGAGATTATGCGGTTGAGATACTTAAATCAAACGAAGACTTGACTGTGGTGATTGACACTTTGAAAAATTTAGATGGAAAAGATGAGTTCAACAAGTTATACGTTTGCTTTGATAACATAAGAAAAACATGAAAGGAGACATGTAGACCTCTGGTTGGAGTTAATGGACGTTTCGTCAAACACAAGATCAGACAAGTGGCATTGGGGTGTAGTTCAAGTTGAAAACACAGAGAATTGGTTATGGTTTGTGAGAATGGTAAAGAAAGACTTAGGTATTAATGATGGCGATGGGTTCATACTCGTGTTTGATCTTCAAAAGGTAATGTTATAGTTGTGTACAATAATTAGAATTGTTTATGGTTTATGTATGTTAATGATGTCGTTAAACTGGTTTTAAAACTTGTTTTTTTTCTCGGGTTTCTTTGGTACATGGACTGATTATAGTGCAGTTCAACAGGAGCTCCCTAATATAGAGCATAGGATGTATGTGAGGCATATCTACGGGAATCTGAAGAAAAACATGAGAGTAAAGGCGACATGAATCCTTACATACGGAGTTTAGCATGGAGTTACAATGAAGCAGAATTTCAGCAAAGGCTATATTGGATTTTCAACTATGATGTTGGTGTATGGGATGATATCTAGAAGACAAAACCAAGGACATGGTGTTAAGCATTCTATAGGTTAGAGTCATATTGCGAAGATGTGGAGACCAATTTGACAGGGTCATTCAACAACACTATTACAAAGGAAAGAGACATGCCATTTGTACCCATGTTAGAGACTATAAGAAGAGTTGCCATGGCTCTTATTGCTAAGCGATCTGCAATATCTCATTCTCACAAAGGTATAAAGTTTGGCTTTCTAATCTTTTATGTTTCACTATAATATCAATAAGTGTTTAATGTATATATATTCAGGGATTTGTACACCCTGTGCTATAATTTCTTGAAGCAGAGAAGAAGAAAGCGGGTGAATGCAAAGTTACAAGAAGTACCAATGGAATGTATGAAGCAAAGTTGAGTGGTTGTACTTACCGTGTCAGCTTGGATAGACAGACTTGTCCATTTAAGAAGTTAGACATATGTGATATTCCTTGTGAGCATGCATATGGATTCATTCTTTATAAGAAGCTTGAGCATGAAGATTTCATATGCCAGTGGTTCAAAACAGCTATGTGGAGAAGGAACTATACAAATAGTCTTGTTCTGGTGAGAGGTTCTTCGTTTTGGCCTGAAACAGGTGCTCCAAACATCCATATTCCACCTGATCCAGATTTAATGTGTCTCCAACCAAGAAGGAAAGTGACTAAGGCTTAAAAAAAAAGGAATACAGGAGTTAATGTGTCTCCAACCAAGAAGGAAAGTGACTAAGGCTTAAAAAAAAAGGAATACAGGAGTTAATGTGTCTCCAACCAAAGAAGCAACCAAAACATAAGAAGAGGATAATGCATTGTGGAATATGCGGCCAACCTTATCACAACTCAAGGTTTTATACTAAAAATCAGGTTGTTTTGTTTCTGATTCACCATTGTACTTCTCACACACTGATTCACCAATGAACTTGTTTTTGGTAGGCTTCTCAAGGTCCTTCTCAAGTTGTTTCTCAAGATCCTTCTCAAGTTGCTCATTTGCAAGTTGCTTCTCTTGTTGCTTCTCAAGGTCCCTCTCAAGTTGCTTCTCAAGGTGGTTACTATGTCATCCATGGATATAAAGATATGTGTTGATGCTCGTTGTTGGTTTCTGCTTTTGTGGTTTTTGATAGTCTCGGCTTTTTTTGGTTTTTCTTATCTCGGATTTTTGGTTTTTGGGGTCTCAAAGTCGTTTGTTAGCTTTAAAAATGGTGGTCTATATTTAAAATTATATTTTGTTTAAACCAATGATGTAATTTAACCTTTTAATGTGGCTTTAGGAATGGTCATATCTATTTGAAATTATCTTTTGTTCAAACCAATGATGTAATTTAACCTTTTAATGTGGCTTTAGGAATATTGGTATCTATTTAACATTATCTATTGTTCAAACCTATGATGTAATTTAACCTTTTAATGTGGATTTATGAATGGTCAAGAATCACTTCACTTATGGGGTGATTTTTGTTTATGATATGTTCAAACCGATGATGCCACAAAACTCCAAATCATCAAATTTTAAAATTATTGCCTTAGACAACTAGAAAGGGATTAGATACACATGTTTCAAACAACAACTAGAAAACACAAACATGGTTCAAAAAAAACAAAAGCAACGAGATCATGGTCCACAACAACAATCCAAACAAAAACACATTCTTCACCATTTCTTTAGACATAATATCACATTGACTCAACCACAATCAAACATCCAATGACAAAGCCAGCCGTTATTTTCTTCAGCTTTGTTCTCTCTTCAGACAACACCTCCTCAATTTGATCAAGAGTTTCATTCTCAGCCCCTCTTGCAATCTCTTCCACAATCTGCTCAATTCTCGCATTTTTGTATTTAAGTGCTTCTAGCTAATTTAATATAGCCTAATCAATCCAATTGAATCTATGTTCATCATTCTCCAGCTAAACAAAGCATTACACATACACAATAAACACTAAGAATTACACAATCATCATTCTCTAGCTAAAAGATACCTCTGAAACGAATCATGAAAAACAACAAAACTACCTTCTTCACTACAGCATACAAACATCAAAAGTATATTCTATAAGGGTTCTAATTCAATTTTGACATCAGGGGAACCACGGATTCACCACACCAACAATTCTTAGAGACACCTAAAAATGCTCTACCCCTTCGACGCCCATTTGATGATCTACAAGAAGCTTCAGAAACGGTATTTGAAGACCCAAACATCACTCTGTACTCTCACATTCGAAATTTTTTGGGAGAAGAGAATCAAAGTTGATAATCACTTTGAGGGTTCAAAGAGAATTCAATTTGAGATTTTCAAAGTTCATGTGGGTCAACGGTTTAGGTCAATCTTGGTTTAGGTTTGGTTTCAAACCAGTTTCGGTTATGTTTCTGATTTTTTTTGGTTTGGTATTGCGATTATACCAAAAATTGTCTTAACCAATATCAAATTGAGTTTAATGGGGATATAGAATTCAAACTTTTATTTCGGGGACATCTAGGATGAGGCCATAGTTTGGGAGACATATGGAAGGATGCGATACTTCTCGTTGGGAAATAGCTCATCTACCCATTCTTAAATTCTGAAGAACAGAACACATATGTATCAAAAGTAAATTTCGTATTAGCTTGCTCCAGGATCTTGAATCATTGATACTAAATCCTTACAATCGGTGCCAAAAGTCTGGCACATCGATAGTTGTAGCATGCACTTCATTACCCATAAGAGGACTTCAAGCTCTGAGTGAACTGAAGAGATTCTTCACTATTGATTCCTTGCTCCCAATAACTGAGTTTCTCCATGTCCATCCATAGCCACTAAAAAGTTAGCCATGTGTCCATGATCCATCTATCAGACATCTCTCAGAGACTTGCTTGTTCAGGATGTTGTATTTATGCCGGCTCATCCTTTCTCATCCATTTTTGAAAAATTATATATCCATGTTTACCTAACAATTTCAGACATATCGACATTGATTGTTTCTGACATATCGATGATGACAATAACAATGATATGTCGGAAACCATTATTATAATCGACGATATGTCAGACGTTATCATTGTTAATGAATTATATCATAAACCATCAATGACTATATTTCAGAAACTATCATCATCATCACAATATGCCAGAAGTTGTCATCGTGAACAACGATATACAAAACCCGCCAATGACTATATTTTGGAAATCACCACTGTCAACAACGTTATATCGAAAACAATTACAGCTACTGAAAGTTATCATCAATCAATAGCGAAATTTCATAAACCGTCATCATCATCGACGATATATCAAATACCATTATCAACGATATGTTCAAAACAATTATTACCAACAAGGATATGTTGATTTTTTTTGTAGCTTTTTGTGGGTTTTAAATTCCTAATTTCTTTCATAAAAAATGAAATTTTGTTGAATATTATGAATATTAAATTTTTATAAATAATTTCTATTTGTGTAAAATTTTTAATTGTTATGTATTTTATGTATTTTTTTTTACTTCTGAATAATTATTTATTTTTTCAATTAAATAGTTATTTAGTTAACAATAAAAAAATTGTAGAACTGCAATTATTTTATGAACTTTAAAATTTTCAGATTTTATATTATTTTTTATTTAATGTCTTTTGATTTTTTATTTTATATAAAAATCTTACACATCATCAGTTTAACGGATAATAAATTATTACCAATCACATTTAGTAACGTGATGAATAAGTATATCGAATTAGAGAATTTTTTGTGATACAAATATAATTTTAATATTTAAAAATGCTAGTAAAATAATTTGAAAGTGTAAAGTGTTAATGACATATGATACATTTTTATTAATATGTTGGCTTTTTCTTTGGTTTATTCTAAATTAAAATATTTTGCAATAATTGTTATATTAATTAATAAGCATGATTAATTAATATTTTTACTAGTTTTATTGTGCCAATAAAAATATGACACAATTCAATAAATAACAAAATAATAAATTTTGTAAAAACTTATGTGAATATATGGTTTCAGTGTAAGCATAAATTAATAATCAATGTATGTAAATATTGTATAAATTAAATAATATATTATATATTTATTTTTTCATAATGAAATTTATCTTTAATTTTAAAAAGCTTCAAAATATATTTATGTTAATTTTTCTTTTAGTACAAAAATGCATTCACATTTATGGTGAATATTTCCTTTACACCAACTAATCGAATAAGAACAACAAAAATTTATATCTATAAAATTTAATCAATATATATATAAATCTTAAAATTAAATATTCTTCTTACTTTTACATAAAATATACTTTAGAATGTACGAATCTAAAAAATCAAATTTATAAATTAATAATTCTATAAATTAATAAATTATTATAGTTCCAATCTTAAAATTAAATATTCTTCTTACTTTTACATAAAATATACTTTAGAATATACGAATCTAAAAAATCAAATTTATAAATTAATAATTCTATAAATTAATAAATTATTATAGGTCTGATATTATTAATTTATGGAGTTTTTACTGTAGATAGATATATATGATATAAGTCATTTAGTAAATTATAGTCTATTAAGTAAACTTAGATGTAGTACTTACCAGTATTTTTGTATAAAAGAGTGTCACAGCATTTGTAGAAAGCGTGATTGAAGGATACGTAGGTCCATATTTGCCTCTTGTATAATAATTTATAAAATAAAATAAACAAAAAGATGAAGTATAAAGAAGAGTACGATACGTACAAGGTTAGGTACCATCTAATATTCGCTGGTTCGTTGCGTCTTTGTCGTCAAAAGAAAGAGATAAGGTTGACATCTTTCTGATGTTCTATTTGCGAATTTACGACTTTGTCGCGTCTTCCATTTACTATGCTTTACAGATAAGATTTCAATTTAAAACAGCAACAACACTCAATGCATTCCCTTTTAAAAATTTTATTCGTAATCACGATGATGATCACTAATAATTCATATAATAATGAGTCATGACATATCAGATGTACACAGATCACCTGAGTCAGATACATGAGTTATTAAACTAAATCCCTATTTTTACGCTTCTATGAATCGTTTATTTTAAATAGCACATCTCCCGTTTTAGACAGTATATGAACGCTTTAAGGGTTATCTCTAACATGTCTTGTCATGAGTACGAGTCATTTCTTTTGGAGCGGGAATTAGTTCAGAGTCTTTGTTACTCGTCTAGGTTTACTTGGATTTCATTACCATGTCAAAAATTTACTGAATTCAACTCAAAATAGTTTTCTTTACCGCAAAAGCTAACATATTATAGGAAGATTCTAATAAATTAGCCAAAGAGGCAATCAGAAAGTCTATATATATATAAAACATAAACTTCTTGTCGGAACTCATTTTAAGCCAATCAGTACATACCTTAAAATCACGAAAAAAGAAATGAGAATTCAAAAAAAAAAGAATAAAAATGTGAAATCATCAACTTTCAGGTAAAATTATTCTTTTTTATAAGTATGTGATTTTTCATTATGATGATAATGATACAGCGAAACGCAAATGATTTGAACAGATAAGCAACCCCCCCCCCAAAAAAAAAAGATATAAAAAGATTTGCAATGACTATAATGTTTAATCAAAGACACCCGAGAGTGAGATTAAAGCTTAGCTAACTTATTATCTAGCAACTAATCGATTACAATGGTTCCATGCCTTACCTTAATGTCGGAACCTCCAACAAGAACAATTAACCGAGAGAAAATCAATCGGAGAATAATCCTAGGGTCCGAGGATTATCCGAAGGTGATCCCGAGAGGACAGGAAGCGAAGCGGGGTTGACTATGTCCTAGTTCAGAGACGAAAACACTGAGGCTCTGGAAACCTTAAACCATTGAAAAAGAGCCGATCAATTAGACAAGGGAAAAAAGGCTGACAGAAGTAAGCATAGGTTTAAGCACTCAGACTCTGGTCCCTTCAAACGAATAGCTGACTCAAAAGGATAACCACAACACAACAAGGAGGAGGCACAGACATCAAGAGTTGATCTCCTTCTGAAACCGTGAAGAACAGAGGAGGCAAAGCTCCAATCAATAGATGACAAGATACAGTCGTCATGCAAGAACTTAGAGAAAGAGACGGAAAGGAGTCCCCAACGATTGCCTCGAATCGCCTCTTTTCATTCATCTTACCCAGTTAAAGATAATCCGATTCAAAGTGTACCATTGAAAATTCACCTTGTGGATTGTTTCCATAGCCAATAAAAAGACATTAAAACAACATGTATCAAGGATAACATTCAGGGACGAAACTAGCATAGTATATAATAACATGGTAAACAATATATTTAATAGCAATGCATGGGGCAATGAAGACTAAAACATTTAAATTTCTAAGTTTTTTAATAAACCTAATGAAAAAAAAATTATGTGGCATTTGCCTCTCTAGTTGTAACCTAGGTCTGCCCCAATAGCATTTGCACCAAATCGTCTCATATATGAATTCGTTTCCAGAATTAACCCGTTCACAAGCAATCAGTCCACACTCGAGTAAGTTGTTTCTACTTCACACATTACCATTGATATTTAGTTTCTTTCATATCAGTTGTTTGAAATGTTAAAACAATTCAATGAAATGAATGGAAAATTGTATCCATAGAAAGATTGGAAGATCAGCCGATAAAAATAAACAGAGCTTGCATATGGTCAATTATCGTTTCTTGCCAACTCTAGGTATTCAATATTGAGCCTAGATGAGGACAAAGAGAAAAAATTTTACTTGGAAAACGGGAAATTTTTGGAGTAACTATGAAATATAGAACAACGAAAAAGATGGCAGAAGTTGAGATATATTTAGAGCCAGAAAGGTTAGTAGGGATCAAACTCCCACGGATACTCATTGGATTCCACTGAGTGATAATCATCCAAAGGACAAAGTGGTGAACCAAAGACCTTATTTTCCATGTATATCTAAGGATAATCATAAGGTTTTGTGTAAATCAGAAATTCGCAAGGCAACATAACATGATTCTAGCCTTTTGAATACAAAGTCTACTAGAAGAAACCAATAATGTCAAGATTTTTCTAGGAAATACGTGGCTTAAATAAGACTGCTAATCACACAATCATCCGTGAATGGATCAAAAACATTCTATGTAGTTCGGTCATATATTGAAAACTCAAGTTAAGGAAGGAAAATGAATGAGGATTGCATCCTTTCTCTTCCAAAACTGATCTTTGATATCAAAACTA
Source organism: Moricandia moricandioides (assembly GCA_905132885.1). NCBI lineage: Eukaryota > Viridiplantae > Streptophyta > Magnoliopsida > Brassicales > Brassicaceae > Moricandia > Moricandia moricandioides. The sequence continues at coordinate 59,931 of CAJHQQ010000706.1, forward strand.
TGAAATAGTAGGACGAGAAGGATTTGGGTGGTGTGGGGCTCAAAGGTAAGGTGAAGACCTTGTTTCAAGAGTCATCAAATTATCACATGCTCGATTTTGTTAGAGGAATGTCAAGAGAAAATATTTTACTTATCTGTATATGCCTCAAACAGAATGGAAGAAAGACGAGAACTCTGGATGACCTAAAAAACCATCAAGATTTTCCAGTGTTGATAAATAAACATTGGATTTTGATGAGAGATTTTAAAGATATTTTTGATGTGGAGGTTCATTCTGATTTCGAGAATTCTCCGAATGACATGGAACGAGAGACTTCCAAGGCATAGTCCAATATTTCTTGTTATTAGACATGAATTACAATGTCTCTAACTTTACCTAGAGTAACAAAATGGATGCATGATTGATATGTAAAAAAATTGATAGAACTTTGATTATTTCCACTTGGTTACCCTAATTCTCCCAATCTCACTGTGTTCTTTAAGCGGGTGAGTGCTCTAATCATCCCAGGTCCGAATAAATATTCAATCGGAAGATCTGAGACCAAAAAGGCATTTTAAGTTCATAAATGTAGTTGCAAAATTTCTTGATTTTCTTCCACTAGTGGAAAGCTTATGGTCAGAACCACACCATATTTCTCTTTGACTTCAACAATGTACCATCTTAGTAAGAAGTTGAAGTAGCTGAAGAATGCTTTGAAGAAGCTGAGTAAAGAACAAATTGGTGATATTACTTGGAAGAAAAGAGATGCTTTAGAAATCTCTGTGATTGCCAAAATTGTACCCTCTCTAAACCCTCACACATTAACATGGAAGCCAAAACACGAGCTTATGATAAATGGTGCATATTATCATAAATTGAGGAGAATGTTTTGAGTCAAAATGTAAAACTGCATTGGATGAAGATAAGAGATGGAAAATCATCATTTCCACAATGCAGCAAAATGTAAAGGGTGAAAATTCTATTCGGGAAATTGAAAGTGATGATGAAATAAAAGATTTCACTCAGGAGGAGATTAAACAAGAAGTAGTGGATTACTTTCATGGCTTATACATATCTGATTATAGTGGTATGGCAGGTCGAGAACTAAAGATTCTTTAAAACATTGATTATGAGGAAAATGACAAACCGATGTTCATATCTGACGTAAAAAGATGAGATTAGGAAGATCTTATTCAAAATGGCTAGTAACAAGTCTTTGTGGCCAGATGGATACTCTTTTGAATTTTATAACGCTGCATGGCATGTCCCAAGTAAATATCTCGTGGTAGCAATCAAGTCGTTCTTTGAAACATGATTTCTGCATAAAGGTGTCAACTCTAATATACTGGCACTGATACAGAAGAAGGCTGAGGCAAAACACATGAGGTATTATAGACATATATCGTGATGTAACATACTTAACATAATTTATGTAGTAAACATACTGAAGAAGGTTCCTCCCAAAATCATTGCTTCAAACAATCAGCTTTTGTCAAAGATCGCTTATTGATGGAGAAGTTGTATTAGCCTCAAAAAAATTCAAAAAGTATCACAAAAATTCAGTCTCAACAAGATGTGCTCTGAACTTTTAAAAGATTTTAACATTGTCTAGTGTCCCTTACTCCTCACCACTTTATCTGCTCATGGTATTCTAGAGAAATATATTAATTGGATTGAAAAGTGTGTAACTGTGGCATCCTTTACGGTTTGAGATAAATGATGAACTTACAGGCTTTTTCAGTAGGAGACGAGGCGACATGGATTCTCTTTATCTCCATACCTATTTGTCATCGGTATGCACATGTTATTCTGAATGATCGATAACACTGCAGCTGATTTTCTTTTTGGATATCATCCATATTGCTAAGGTCTGAAACTCACCCATCTATGATTTTCTCATGATGTTATTGAGCTCTCAGATGGGCATATACGATCAATACAAGGAGTATTAGACATTTTGTTAGATTTTCAACTTACTCGGGTCTTATATATAGTTGGGTTTCGGGAACTAAACAAACAAACAATTCTAGAAAACTTCTATTTTGTCTCTGATTCACTCCATGTGTGCTACATGGGTCTTCCGTTGATAACAAAGCAGATGCATGTAAATGATTATACCCCACTGTGAAAAGATAAGATCCAAAATCACATTATGGAACACAATATTACTTTATTTTACTGGTAGACTATAGTTGATAAGCTTTTTCATTCAGAGCTGAACAAACTTTTGGATTTGTGTTTTGAAACTTCAAAAAAATGTATTCATGAATTGATAGTCTTTGTGCGGCTTCAAATTCATCATTGTGGGTACTGTAAGACCCGATCATGAGGTTCAAGACCAACATAGACCCGCGGCTTTACACTTAAATCGTTACTTTGTATTTAATTCATATTCCAGTCTTAGATGTATTTACTTAGTCATTTTCATTGTCAATGTGTACTTGATCAATTCAAACAACAAGTATATCAATGGGTAAACCGATTTGTATTAATAAAGAGAAATGAGATTCATTTCACAAATGAGATCAATTTGCACTATAGGCTACTATAAGTTCACTTCTAATACGATCTACCCAAACACCACACAACTTCCTGTTGATTTAGTCTTCATGGTTCCTTGGCTTGATCACTATCAGCCTCAATTCCTGAAATCACATATCATCAAGTATTAAGACGTGAACCGATATCATGTCAATGATCTAGCAAGCATGGTTCGGTTCCTATGTCTAAATACATAAAACTTTATCCAATATTATGTATAATAATCAGCCATGTCTTGGAAACCATTCCCAGTACAATCTCAATACAAATGAACCATAAACCAACCCGCCTATGATCCGCATCGATCATACGGCCAAGTAAATGGGCTGGTTGGATCCCATGTTTAATCATTACCCTTTTTCATGCATAAAACCCTTGTTCCTGCATAAAATAACTCCCATTGGTACTTAGTCATTCATTTAACCATCCAAACTAAACTAACCACTGGAAGTCTTCTTGAAGAAGAAGAAGAAGAAGAAGAAGATTTGTCTCTCTCTTTCTCTCTCTCTCTCTCTCTCTCTCTCTCTCTCTCTCTCTCTCTCTCTCTCTCTCTCTCTCTCTCTCTCTCTCTCTCTCTCTCTCTCTCTCTCCTTTTTCTCTATGTTTTTCTTTTGAAAACTGATGTTTGTTTTGTGCCCAGGGTCCTTTATTCATAGAAGAAGGAGTGGGTAACTGCCTTAACCAAGGATACACCATTTGATGGGTGAATGGGCATCTTTTGGTCCCATCGCATCCCTTCGGCCATAATTTCCCCCGCTTACATAGATTCGCCTATAACTGCCTTTTAGCAGATACTAGATGGGCCTAAAACCTTCCTCAAGGCCTTGGACCAAGTCTATGGACTGCCCACATCATTGGCCTAATGGCCAGACCACATGACTGGCCCGGACTGGTCAAACTGCTCAAGACCATAACACTCCGTCTAGATAAGATGAGCTGATTCCCAGCTGGTCCAGCTGAGTGAGCTAGTTGTCTAGCTCTGGGATCTGACCGTACTCAGTGTGAGCTAGACCTCAGTGACAATCTAAGGTAGCTCGATACAATCATAACCAGTACATACCTAAGATCACTTCGTGATTCTTTAGGGGGACTACTATCAAATCAACAGATTTATTCATGCCCACAATTATCACTGAAACGTTCTCGACCAGTCCTAGTGAACGCATCTCTTTGCCTCCAACTGAATTCACTATACTTCCAGACTCTTTTGTTCCCATTTGGAACATTTCCTTTCCGATCATCTCAGGACTCACAAAGCTATGTGTAGCCCCGGTCTCGAAAAGCACATGTGTTTTCACACCACCAATTTCTATGGTCCCTACAAGATCCCCATTCTGAAACATCTAAATTTCTAGGTTCCATACCATTCAATGCTTTTATATTTTAAAAGATAAGTTCAGAATTTTACCAGTGACAGCTCAAACACTTGAGGTGTTGTTTTCGGACCCTTGTTCGGGTTCGATCTTCCAACATAGCCTCGATCCGTTCCTTTTCCTAATGGTGGTCGTGGGCATTCCTTTGAGGAGTGTCCCACATTAACACATCGGCAAAAAGTTCTTGGGCCTCCTCCAGAAGATTTGTTAGGACTATTCCAAAGTAGAGGACAATCACGGATAAAATGCTCCCTGCTACCACATCGGATGCAAGCTCCAATGTCTCTCCAACACTCACTGGAATGAGACTTACATCACATTAGGCACACTGATCGACCATTCGGAGTTTCACCCCATTGACCTGGTCGCATTTCCTCTTGCGAGCGTTGGTGTTGCTGGTTGAGGTAGACTATGCACGTGACCTAAGTCTAGTCTCCTCAGCCAGGTTGGTTTCCAACATAGCCATCCTTTCTACCAACTCATAGACAGAGTGAAAAGTTCGAATCGAGCAATGGGTCATCATTTACACTCGTAAACCATGAATGAACCGACGAACCTGTACTTCCTCGTCCTCGAGTTCCCTTCCCACAAACCTCCTAAGTCGGTTGAACTCTTCCTCGCACTCTCTTACCATCCTGCGGCCTAGGGTTGATCTAACAAACTTAGCCTCTAACTTTTCCCATGCCTCAGTAGGAGAGTACTTTCGGTTGAACTCAACTTCAAAGTCTGGAAAGTCCTTAATGTTCTTGTTGGTGCACTTATCTAAAGTTAGCCACCAGTTATGTGCATCCCCTTCCAGGAAGTGGACCAAAATATCCTTACGATAGTCCTCCGAGCAACGAGTAGATTTTGAAGTTCTGGACCAACCGGTTCTTCCACTCATCCGCCTCAATAGGATCGATGATATCTGAGAAGTGTTGGTGCTCAGTCGGGATATGTGTTCCAAAACGCTTAGGTAATCAAACTTATTTTAAACCCTAGCTGGTGGATCGATCACGACCACTTCGGCAGTCTATCGGACCTGACCATTGGCTGTGGGTATAGCCATAGCAGTTGGTGAACCCTGACCCACAGATGACTTCACTAATGATGTGACCACCTGAGTCATGGCATCCATTTGATTACCCATTAGCTTCATGGCCTCCATAACTTCTTTCATAGATGGTTCGGTTTCCTGATTCTCATGCCTTGTGGTCCCATTGACCTCCCCATCATTCGGGTCCTCATGATGTCCGACGTTAGAAGACTCTCCCTCTCCTTCACGCTCTGGTTGATGATGTCCATTACTGCCATCAACATGTAATCCAATAAGGTTGGTTGGATCCACTAGTGACACTTCCCCGGTGTCATCCGTAATGGTTGGGTTAACCTTCTTCTCAGGCACATGGCTTGCTTGTCCAACCACCTCCTGATTCTTTCGAGACTTCCCGATTTTCGTTTTTCACTCTAAGGATTTAGATTACTTTACTACACAGAGCATATCAAATTATAAACATAAAATCCTGAGGCTAAGCAATCGGATCAACTTCACCATAAGACTCTCCAGCGTGTGTGATGTGTTACCCCATAACCCAGACTATCCTAGAATCAACTCTGCTCTGATACCAACTTGTAAGACCCGATCCTGAGGTTCAAGACCAACATAGACCTGCGGCTTTACACTTAGATCGTTACTTTGTATTTAATTCATATTCTAGTCTTAGATGTATTTTACTTAGTCATTTTCATTTTCAATGTGTACTTGATCAATTCAAACAACAATTATATCAATGGGTAAACCAATTTGTTTTAATAAAGAGAAAGGAGATTCGTTACACAAATGAAATCAGTTTTCACTATAGGCTACTATAAGTTCACTCCTAATACGATCTACCCAAACACCACACAACTTCCCGCTGATTGAGTCTCCATGGCTCCTTGTCTTGATCACAATCAGCCTCAGTTACTGAAATCACATATCATCAAGTATTAAGACATGAACCAATATCCTAATGATCTAGAAAAGCATGGTTCGGTTCCTATGTATAAATACATAAACATCTATCCAATATTATGTATAATAATTGGCCATGTCTAGGAAACCATTCCTAGTACAATCGCAATACACATGAACCATAAACCAACCCACCTATGATCTGCATCGATCATACGACCAAGTACACGGACTGGTTGGATCCCTTGTTTGATCCTTACCCCTGTTCATGCATAAAACAACTTGCCTTGGTACTTAGTAATTCATCAAACCATCTAAACTGACCAAAATAACCACTGGGAGTCTTCTCTTGAAATCGCAGAGCAAATCCGGCCCATGACCTTGATTTGCGAGTAAGACTGAACACGGGCAAGACTTCGGCTTAACCGAGTAAATATCTGACATCAATCCTCACATATTCAATCCGCAACAGATAGTAGAAGAATAAAAAGAAGAAATGATAATCTTAAAAGTAGAGAGAACTGGACATAATCAGTTCGCACATGGTCTTAGACCACATCGGATCATCTGATTGTCAAGACTATGAACCGATGTTTATGCCACTAACCTTTATTTTACGATATTCTCCAACTCTTTCTCTTTGCTTTTGTGACCCATTCTGGTCAGCCTTGTCTTTCCCCAATTGATCTTAATTTCGCCGTTGCTTATCTAAGATAATATCAACCTTGTTTGGTTGATTTCTGTCTCTCGTTATTTCTTTCTCTCTCTCGCCTTTCTCTCTGTGTTTTTCTTCTGAAAAAGGATGTTTATTTTCGTGCCCAGTGTTCTCTATTTATAGAAGAAGGCGTTGGTAACTGACTTGGCCAAGGATACACCATTTGATGGGCGAATAGGCACCTTTTGGTCCCATTGCATCCCTTGGGCCATAACTTCCCCCACTTACATCCATTCGCCTATAACTGCCCTCTAGCAGATACTAGATGGGAATTAACCCTTCCTCAAGGCCTTGGACCGAGTCTATGGACTGCCCACACCATTGTCTCAATGGCCAGACCACATGAACCAACCGGCTGACCCAACCACGGCATGGACTCGTCCAACTGCCCAAGACATTAACACTCCCTCCAGCTGAGATGAGCTGAATCCCAACTGGTCCATCTGAGTGAGCTAGTGTTCTAGCTCAGGGAGCTAACTGTACTCAGTGTGAGCTAGCCCGAGCTAAGTCCATCTTTGTCCAGCTGATCAAGCTTCTTGTACTCAATACCGAGTTATCGTATTACTCGTCCATCTGGTCTAACCTTGTATCCTTCTGTATTTGGTTAAGTTTAAGTCTTCTAATGCACTTAACCATCCTCTTAGCCATGGAACGCTTGTCTTAGGTCATATGACATGACTGGTTCGTTTCCTCGAAAAATGGCATATCCCGATGACCTTATTCAGGTCTGGGGATGTGACAGGTACAATGGGTAAAGCGATACTTGATACAAAAAGTTTATATATGGTCAGTCAAGGAAAACACTTCACTTGGCTTCTGGACTTGAAGGAAACTCCTAAAATATCAGGAACTTGCAAAAGATTTATTTACTTGGGCATAAAGCTTTAAGAAATGGTTGAGAAAGATTTACTAACATCATCGGAGAGGCCATGGAGTAGAGATTCTGAATAATGTTGAGGCAGCAATCCATAACACCAGAGATGGTGACTTATCGCAGATGGATGATATCGAACTCTAGAGACGTAAGGATAACATATATAAACACAAATTCAGCTTAAACAATACATGGAGAGAATGTCGAGACAATCATGAACTTGTTTAGTGGTGTCAAGGGCTAGTTTTGTTGCCACACTCCAAATTATGCTTTTATGATGTGGTTTTCTATTTAAAATAGGTTCGCTACGGGTGATCGAGTTCTAAAACCAATCCTAATGCGTATCTACTTGATTGCTCAGTAATGCTCAAATGGAAACCATAGATCATACTCGGAGGAAGTATGGAAGGGTATCATGAACAATTTGTTAACCATTCAATGCACAAATTAGTGATTAGTATCTTTATGCTATTATTGGATAAACACTTAGGAGAGACTCTTTCTCTTCCTCCTACGAGATATTTTTCAGGCGACGTTATACTCCATCTGGCGTGAGTGGAAGATCAAGAATCTTGGAAAGACACCATATCCACCAATAAAAATGATTTTGTAGGTGGATAAACTGGTTTGAAACATAATATCTTATATCCAGTCTTTATGGAATCACGTTTACGAAGGAGCAATGGTTACTTGGTTTGCTACTCGAGAAAGGGTAGGTTAATGTTATTGTATTTCTTGGTGTTTGAAAATAATGAGAAGTGACATGCATTGAATTAAAATTCTATTTTTGGAAACTGGAAAGATTTATGCAAATAAATAACGAAGACTTAAGCAGTTGGACATAAGAGTATCAAAATGAGTAAACCCAACCATATACAAATGGTTTTAAGCTTGTTTGGGTCATGGATTAAACCAACTTATTTGACAAATGGATTGGATCAATCCATAAATCATTTAAATTAATGAGTTAATGGTTTTGAAGGTTATCATATGAATAATAACTTTATAGTTTAAGTGGTTATTAAGTAAAAAATATTTATTTGGGGAATGGAAAAATATAGCCTAGATTTTAGAGAAACACAGTTTTATGGTTTCAAGGGAAAATGCAATTTTGTTATTTTCAGGAAAAACACTTTTGTTATTTGACGCAAAACAATTATAAGGTTTAAGTGGAAAAGCACGATTTTGCAGTTATTGCGGAAAACTCAATTTTACAATTTTAGCGAAAAACAAATTTTTGTAATTTTGGTACAAAAACTTGATTTTGCAGTTTTGGTAGAAAAACAAGATTTTGCAATTTTGTCGGGAAACCATAATTTTACGGTTTTGGTGGGTAAACAAAAATTTACAATTTTGGCCGGAAAACACAATTTGGCAGTTTTGGGGAGAAAACACGATTTGGTGGTTTTGACGAGAAAACATAATTTGTAGTTTTGGCGGAAAGATTCAATTTTACAGTTTTGGATGAAAAACATCATTTTACGATTCTGGCTGGAAAACACACTTTTGTAGTTTTGGTAGAAAATATGATTTTATGGTTTTGGCGGAAAAACATAATTTTATAGTTTTGATGGGAAAACTTAATTTATATGGTTTTGTCTGCAAAACACGAATTTGTGTTTTTTGAGGAAACACACAAAACATGATCTTGTGATTTTGGCCAAAAAACAAGATTTTACGGTTTTACCAGAAAAAAAAGATTTTAAGGTTTTAATCATTGATTAGATAGATCAAAAAAAGAAAGGCAAGGATAAAAGGAGAAGCCGAGCGAGAAGTTTTTTTTTTGTTTATAAGGGCAGAGCAAGAAGTTACACACGTTCATCCACACACACACACAAGAGACATCGAGCTCTTGCCAAATAAATCAACCTCTCTTTTGTTTAACTTTCTTTGTCTTGTTTACATATTTTGATTCCACCTTGATTACATTATTTCTTATTCTTTAAAGTTTGTACCCTATTTTTTCCATAAATTTACATAACATTTTCTGGTAAAATAAATTTTACATAAAATTAATTAACATACACTCTCTAATATATAGTACTAGGTGATTTCTCGTGATCATGCACATATATAAATATTTACAAAATAGCTAACTATAATAATTATTTAATATTTTCATTTATGTATAAAATTATATTATTTTATAATTATATATAACATAATTAAATATTTTAAAAATAATATATTTTTATTTTAGTTATATATAAAATTTTATGTTCAAAAATCGGATTGTCTTATTTATTTTTGGTGAATACTGAAATACATTTTTTTACTACAACTATTTATATTTTAAATATTTAAAATCATATACATGCATGATTTTAGTTGTATTTAGTTCATTTTTATATGTACATATATATTTGTAATTTTTTTGCAATTATTATGTATTTTTGGATAAATATATGTAAAATTAAAATTGTATTAGTTTAGCAAAGTTTAGTTTAGATCTATTCACATACATAATTTATTAATTCTTAAAGTAATGATTTAGTAGAAGTTTAGTTTTAACATTAATTTAAACAAAGAAGAATATTAAATGATCAATATAATGACTATGGTTGTATTATATTATTTAAAAAAAATTCCTATTTTAATCTTTCGATCAACAGATATATAGCAGGGAAAATTGCTAAAATGACTCAAAACTTGATTTCAAATGTAAAAATGTACCCTAAATTCAATTAAATGCAAAAGTAACCTAAAAGACTATTGAAAATCCAACAAACTCCTTATGAGCAAAAAAAAAACTGTATTCAATTTTACCGAAAATTTCCATGTAAGTCTCCCCGTACACTTAATCTTAAAAATAATTTAATTTTTTTATAAAAAATATTTGTATGAGAAAAAAATTAAATCATGTAACTATAAATATTAATAAATGATGTAAATTTAAAAAATACTAAAATTGAATTACTTTCAACATAGTTGAGTGAATGTAGATTGAGTCATGATAGTCTTTGGCTTAAGTTGTGGTAATATATGTTGTAGTATTGTTTGTATTTTTAGGGTTAGATTTTTGAATCTTAACTTTTTTAAAACAATTTTTTTGACATGTATGTGTTTACTTTTGTATATATTAATCACATTATAAGTTATTTTTTTGTTTAATGAAGTTTTTTTGCTATTTAGTTAGTTATTTGATTATAGGTTTTTGGAAGACTTCGAGAAGACTTACATAAGAGAAGACTTCCCGCTTAATGCGAAGTCTTCCGGAAGTCTTCCACAAGTCTTCCAAAAGTCTTCTCATGTATTAGATTATAGGGTTTTGGAAGATTTCCAGAATACTTCATGATGCACTAGAAGACTTCCTGGAAGACTTCCCGCTTAATGCGAAGTCTTCTGGAAGTCTTCCACAAGTCTTCTCATGTATTAGATTATAGGGTTTTGAAAGACTTCCAAAAGATTTCATAATTTGGGAAGTTTTCTAAGAGGAGACTTATAGGGAAATCTTCTATATCGAAAATATTTAACCTAATTGAAATTTTTGTCTCCATATATAAAGAAAATTTACACATTCTCTTTCTTCCTCTCAAATGCCTGCAACAAAAATGTAATGTTTCTCACTCTAAAACTATTCAACCTCTCTCTAATCTCTTTAGGCTTGAAAACACCTAACTTTACATTCATTTCTCATTTTTCTCTTATGTATTCTCACTAATTTATCTTGTTTTTGCAGATTTTTCATTACATGGTTCTCATCTTTCATTCCTTTAAAGGTAGATCTATGAATTTTGAATATGTATTTTTGGTGTGTTTTATATGTTAGATTCTAAGAAGTTGTATATTCAACTTACTGTAACAAGGTTAAATGTATGACCTTTTTTATTCTTATTTTGTGTTTGTGATAGTGTGCAATGGTTAAAGGTCTGTCCTTTTCTTTTTGGTATGAAGAAGAAAAAGATAACACAACATTTTATGTAGGTGAAACCTCTAAAGGCATTAACAAGTTTAAAGGTTTGACTTTTTTGATGCCTCTTTTATTTTTGATACTATTCATTGGTTAAAAATCTGATATTTTGTTTTTTGGTATGAAGGAGAAGCAGAGAATATTTAGAAAGACTTGGGAAAACTTCTAGAACACTTTGGAAGACTTCGGAAGACTTCTGGAAGACTCCTGGAAGATTTCGAATGACACCTGGAAGATTTTGGAAGACCTCTAGAAGATTTCTGGAAGACTTCTAGAGAAGTATTCTACGATAAAAAAATTATTTTGCAATTGACCAAAGTTTGTCAAAAAATTGAATTTTTATAGAAGACTTCTAGAGAAGTCTTCTTGTGTTCACATGAAGTCTTCTCACTGTCGCAAGAAGTCTTCTTGGGTTACTTTTGCAATTGACTATATTTGACTTTTCCAGAGAAGACTTCTTTAGAAGTTTTCTGTTAGAATACTTCTAGGAAAGTCTTCTCTCGGAGCCAAAGGTTTACCAAAAACCAGGAATAAAATCTGAGAAGACTTCTCAAGAAGTCTTCCGTGAGAAGACTTCTTAAGAAGTCTTCTCGTACATAATATTTATTTTAGTATTAATTGTCAATTGCAAAAGTAACCCACGTAGACTTCTAGTGACAGTGAGAAGACTTCATTAAACTATAAAGAAGACTTCCCTAGAAGTCTTCCCAGAGAAGACTTCCTCGGAAGTCTTCTATAAAAAGTCAAATTTCTGACAAACTTTTGTCAATTGCAAAACTAACCCGTTTACGAGAAGACTTCTAGGGAAGTCTTCTCGGTTCTCCCTATTTTTTTTGTTAACAAAGGAAAGGTAGGGAAGTCTTCTACAAAAAACACAGAAAAAAATCAATTTCAAAACTAACTTATACATTGACCAAAAGACTTCTAGAGAAGTCTTCTTCACAAACAAATATAAAAAAAAATCAATTTCATATCTTGAATTCGTGAGATGACTTGTTTAACTTCTCTAAACTCATAAAACTTCACCAAGAATGCTACCAACTCATTAATGACCAAGAATCATGAGTTTCAATGTCTATATGAACCTAACAAAGTTTGAAATCAAAATCTTGAATTTTTGGATGAATTTTGAGAGAAAGTGAAAGAAATATGGTTTGTGTGAATAACAAATGAGAAAAGAAGAGAAAAAATCAATTTTGTTGTGCATTAAAACCTTCAAATTGGTTGTTTATGGTAGTTGATATATTGATGACAATGAAATATTGTAAATACTTGATGAAGATGAGGAAGATAGAGTAAAACACTTTTTTTTTTTAAAGTAATGGCATTTTCATGAATAACTCAAAAATCTAGGGTGAATAAGACAAATGAAATTTTCAAAAAAATAGTGGGTTAGTTTTGCATTTGAGTTGAAATTTTGAGTCACTTTTTCAAAACCCCATATATAACAAATATCTTTAGTTTTTTCTTCTTATTTGTTATATTCTTTGAAATGATTTTTAAAAACAAATTTATGGTCTTTAAAAAATAGATTCATTATTTTTTATTAAATAAAATCAAAATCAAGTTTATTTATTTATATATATAAATATACATATATCCATATTATAATTGTATGGATATTTCCTTTTTATATTTTATGTAAATGAAATATATTATAATAAAATGAAACTAAAATTAAAAATATTGTGAACTAAAAAGGAACATAAAATTAAATATCATAATAATGGCGTTATGTATAATATTTTGATTTCATAAGGATATCATTGTAATGACCATTCTAAATATTAATGTGAGAGCTTCACGTAGGAAAGTAACTTCTCAAATTAAATTAAAGAATGTATTTATCTCATTTTGTTTTAGATTTCTATATATATTCATAATTTTTTTAATTTATTGTGTATGGTATTGACAAAAATATGAAAAAAACAAATTGTATTAACTTAGAAAATTTTAATTTAGATCTATTGACAGAAATAATTTATTAATTTTAAATTAATTATTTAGCATAAATGTAGTTTTAATATTAATTTAAACAAAGAAAAAGATTAAATGATCAATATATAATGCATATGGTTGTATTATATTATTTAAATATTTTCTTTCCTATTTTAGTATTTTTATCAATAGATATATATCAAATATCTTTAGTTTTGTCTTCTTATTTTTTATATTCTTTAAAAGAAAAATATTTAAAAACTTTATGGTCTTAAGAAAATAGATTCATTGTTATTATTCAAAAACTCAAAGTCAAGTTTGTATATATATATATATATATATATATATATATATATATATATATATATATATATTATTTTCATGTTTTAGTGTTATGGATATTTCCTTTTTTATATTTTATGTAAAGAAAATATATTATAACAAAAAGAAAACTAAAATAAAAATATTGTGAACCAAAAAGAAACATAAAATGGAAAATCATAATAATAACATTATGTATAATAATTTGAATTGATAAAAATATCATTGTACTTGACTACTTTAAAAATTAATATGAGAGCGACACATAGAAAAATCACTTATCTAATAATATTATAGAGATATGTTTTCGGATTCACATAAAGACCCAAATATTTTGATTTGCAACTTTGTTCTACACCATATATGATGTTCTCTTAGAACCCAAGTTATAAAATAGTAGATCTTATATGTACAAGTTAAGAAAAGGTATGTGAACATATGATGTTGAACAAAGAAAATGAACATATAACAAATATCATAGACAACGGATCTTCGGTCTCATTTTATTTCTCTTTTCAAAATGGAGTTTGAATTAAAATCTCTTCGATTCTACTATATTTTCATCATATAATAAAATAAAATTATTCTAAATATCAAGTAATGGTTTCATTTTTTACTTATTTTCTACTTTTCAATATAAAATATATTAGAATTATAGTAAAATTCAGCTCCACTACGAAGCAACACACAAATCTACTATAAAGTAAAACTCTAATCATTTTATTATTAATAGAGAAGCAATTTGGGAGAGTAACCTTAATTTTGTAATTTATTTATACCACTGCCGTTATGAGGATTTTGTCTCTTTCTCATGCATTCTCAACATACTTTTATAATTATCCTTTAATAACTAGATTAATTACAGTTAGTATCATTGGTCCAACTTATATTTAAACTATTCATATACATAATATAAAACAAAACTAAATGATTGGATTAATATTGTCTAGGTCCGTCGCGGATTGATATGATGTTGTGAACAAATTATAAATTTCCTAAATAAATTAATATGAACAAATTAATATGAAATTCCATGAAATAAATTGTACACCTTTTTCATTTTCACTGAACGTCTTTTAAGATAAAAAAATTCTTATAAACTTTAGTTAATGTAATAACTACTAATAAATTATTTACGAGTTAAATTAAACTAACAAATTATGTAGGTGATCTTTTTTATATTCACGTTATTTATTATATACTTATAATTGTATATTTTACAACCTATTTATTAATATATAATATTATTATCTTAAAAAATTATTCACGCAGATCTTAACCTAGTTCTACTATATAATTGAACCATTTTAAAATAAGAATACATTATGAATACTCTAATAACAGAAATTGCGTAAGAGAATAAATAACAAGATGTGATTACTTTTCCATATCTTAATTGGCAATCTTCACCTCCACCCTGACCCAAAGCCAAAAAAAATCATTGGCTTTTAGCCAATGTTCTCCTAGTATTTAGTAGAGTCCAATGATATTAGCGATAATATTTTTGTAAAATATATATGTATATATATATATATATATATCGCTAATATTTTTTAGAAAAGACTAACTTATATATATATATATATATATCTTTTTTAGAAAAGACTTAATTTTTTTGGCAAACAATTTCTTAGTAGTTTAAAAATTACGTTAGAAACATATTTTCTGTTACATTTTTTAAAAAATTGCATAACAGCCTAAATTTTCTTTTACACAAAGGCCTTAGAAATTGTTAGGGAGGCCCTGGGAATATAAAAAGGTGGTTTGACGTCTCAGTATATACTATACACGAATAATCCAGATGACCAGAGGCCTATATATATTTCGATTCACAACTTTGCGATTTCCTAGGTAATGTTCACTTAAGGCCCAAATTATAGGCCTTACTTATTGTGGTATAAAATTGAGAAAACAAATATTTTTGTTATAAACCATTTAATGTGGATGCAATAACCATTGGTTTTGTGTTTTTTTTTTTTTATTAAAAATTGTTATCTTTTCATTTATCTTATGACGGTCTATTTGTAACCCCTATATAAAGGGAACCTCTATTCTATTATCAATAAGAATATACAATTCTCCAATTACTTTTATAACATGTTATCAGCACGATACGTCTCTCATAAACCCTAAGCTAAAAAATCGATCCCCATAAACAAAAAGTCAGCCGTCAAGAACCCTAACCCTAATCTCATCGATTCAATCCCATCATCTCTCTACAATCCGATCTAAGCTTCCTGCAACAAGAAGGACACCCGATCAGCTCAAACTCATCATCCGTGTACACCCGATCCGTGTACACCCAATCCGTCTACACCCGACTGCAATCATCCTTGTACACCCGATCCGTGTACACCCAATCCGTGTACACCCGACTGAAATCATCTGTGTACACCTGATCACCCGATAACAACCACAAACACACCCGATCAATCAACCACACGCACACGTACCAGCACCACCCGATAGCACCAGGACCGCGACCCGATAGCTCCCTGCACCGCGATCAGTCCCACAAACTAATGACAGACTCGGTGATCCGTCCAACCCGATCTGAGGCTAACGGTAACCCTAAAACCCTAATTTATAAAATCAATAATAGATCTTTGCTAAGTTTCTGGATAGTATAGAGAACTTCATCCTGATCATATAGGGTACGAATCCATTGATTGTTAATTGATTGTTTGAATGCAAATCACATAGAAACCGAGTGCTAGGTTGTTAATCAAATTTAAACCCTAATGCGATTAGGTTTGCTAGTAAGAATCAATATTCTGATTTGCTTGTTGATTGTCATGATTGCTTTTGTTTGACCACCTAGAAACTACTTGTTAGGATTGTTAATGAAACCGAAGGATTGTTTTGAATAAACCGACCACATAACCTAATTAGGTTGCTAGATTCGACCACATGACTCGTTAGGTTGATAGATTGCATTGCATCATTCTCGTACTGCCAGAATGGCATTGCATCATGCATAAAACCAGCCACATGACTGTTTGCTCATTGTCTTGATTGCAATTGCACTTAGAAACTCTTATGTTAGGTTGATAAAAATCTGAATTCTAAAACTCATGATCATATGATTTCAGATGTCGAAAATCAATAACTTGGAATATGCTGCCCTAAATCTCTCCGGAGATAATTACTTTCAATGGGCGCTTGATACCAAGATCATCCTAAAGTCTAAAGGGCTCGGTGAAAGTATCATAGATGACAATAATGTCAGTGAGAAAGATCGATACAGAGCCATATTGATAATACGCCATCACTTGGCGGAGAGTCTAAAGATCAGTACTAAACGATTGAAAATCCTCTTGAGCTTTGGACAGAGCTGAAAAGCATATATGATCACCAAGCTCTTTATGATTGGAGGAACCTAAGGATCCATGACTATAAGTCCGTGGACGAATATAATTCAACACTGTTTAAGATTGTTTCAAAATTGAAACTGTGTGGAGAGACCATTACGGATAAGGATATGCTTGAAAAAACCTTTTCCACTTTCCACACAAGCAATGTGTTGCTACAGCAACAATATCGTGAAAAAGGCTTCACAACTTATGCTAATCTTATTTTTTATTTACTACTTGCTGAGCAGAACAATGAATTACTAATGAGAAACAGTGAAATGAGACCTTCAGGATCCACACCATTACCTGAAGCACACACAGCCACTGATGCTGAGAAAGAATATAATCACGTCCATTCTAATAGCCATCACGGCTGAGGCCGTGGAAAATGGCATGGGTGTGGCCACAGTCGAGGTTCTTATGGCCACAGACGAGGAAACCAATATGGTCAAGACTATGGCCGAGATAGAGTCCAAGGAAACTTTTTTGGCCGAGGACATGGACGAGGCCGAGGGAATTCATTCAAACCCCCACATTCGACCAAATCAGTGTGCCATAGATGTGGTATGAGTAATCATTGGGCAAAGACTTGCAGGACTCCCAAACATCTTTGTGATCTCTATCAAGAGAATTTAAAGGGAAAGAATCATGAGGCCCATATGACGATCCAAGATGATGAAAATGACTTTGATCATGAAAAGGATGACCTAATGGAATATGAAACTTTAGATTGTCTTAAAGACTGAAGTTGATTTCGACATCATAAACATTAATGTGTTTTTTTTTGCTTGTTCTTTGCTTTGATACTTGATTTGGTGTTTTTCATTTCTATGTTGTCATTTCTTGAAACTTGTTTTGTTAAAACTTAATAATAAATTGATGATCGAGGCCAACATTTAATAAAACAGCCATCGAAAATTTCACTCTATGGCACGGCCGGCTTAGCCATCTCGGTTCGACCATGATGCGTAAGCTGATATCAAACACCAGAGGCCATACACTTAAAGAAAAATGAATCATCCCTAAACACTTAACGTGCTATATCTTGTTCACAAGGGAAACTGATCATTACGCCATCACCAGTTAAGGTGACAAAGGAATCAATAAAATTTATGGAAAGGATTCAGGGCGACATTTGCGGACCAATTTACCCACCTTGTGGGACATTTCGATATTTCATGGTCCTTATAGATGCATCGACCAGATGGTCGCATGTTTGCCTACTATCGACCTGTAACTTAGCATTTGCAAGATTGCTCGCTCAGATAATAAGATTACGAGCTCATTTTCCAGATTTTTCTTTGAAGACTATACATCTTGATAATGTTGTTGAATTCACTTCCCAAGCGTTTAATGATTACTGTATGTCCATGGGGGTGACAGTGGAACACTCCGTGGCACATTTACATACACAGAACGGTTTAGCCGAATCATATATAAAACGCATACAGCTCATAGCCCGACCATTACTCATGAGGTCGAGGTTGCCAGTTTCAGCATGGGGACACGCGGTCTTTCATGCGGCCGAGCTTATACGCATCAGGCCATCTAGTGAACACAAATATTCCCCATCACAATTACTAAGGGGTCGATAGCCAAACATCTCCCATCTCAAAACATTTGGCTATTCCATTTATGTTCCAATTGCTCCACCACAAAGAACAAAGATGGGACCTCAAAGGAGGATGGGGATATATGTTGGATTTGATTCTCCCACGATTATAAAATACCTTGAGCCAACTACGGGTGATTTATTTAAGGCCAGGTATGCGGATTGTCATTTCAATGAATTCGAACTTCCAACATTAGGGGGAGATCAAAAGCTGGTAAAGGAAATAAAAGAAATTTCATGGAATCAAACATCCTTAACATGGCAAGATCCTCAGAATCAAGTGTGTGATATTGAAGTCCAGAAAATAATACATTTACAAAAGCTAGCTGATCAATTGCCAGATTTCTTTGCTGGCCCGAACAGAGTGACTAAGTCACATATACCAGCTGTTAATGCACCTGTTAAATGAAATGTCCAAATGGGACACGGTCAAGTTTCTACTGAGTCTATGGCACGTCCAAAATGTGGTAGACCAATTGGTTCCAAAGATAAACAACCTCGGAAAAATAGAGGTGCAACCGAGATTAGAACCCCGGACGACGAAATAGCCGACCTTACCCAAGGTACGGTTGAACCCGACCAGACGTCCTCAGACATGGACGACGGTCCGGAGGAACAAACCATGGTTGATGGTCCGATTGTACCAACCAATGATGCTCAGGACGCCTTGCTTCATGGTACTGACAGTCCAGATAATAATGAGATCTCTATAAACTATATCTTGTCTGGAATGAAATGGAATAGAAAAGATGTCGACATCAATGATATATTTGCATATAAAGTAGCACTTGAACTGATGGATAATGAGGATCATGAACCGACGTCTATATATGAATGCATGGAAAGATCAGATTGGCTTAAGTGGAAAGAAGCCATAAAAGTGGAGTTAATTTCTTTAAAGAAAAGAGGTGTTTTCGGTCCTATAATCCGAACACCATATGATGTGAAACCAGTTGGATACAAATGGGTCTTTGTGAGAAAGAGAAATGAACATAGCGAGGTTGTGAGATATAAAGCGCGACTCGTTGCACAAGGATTCACACAAAGACCAGGAATCGATTATGAGGAAACATATTCCCCTGTGGTGGATGCAACGACTTTTAGATTCTTGATAAGTCTGGCCATAAGAGAAAACTTATATTTACGGTTAATGGATGTTGTGACCGCATACTTATATGGTCCACTAGATAATGACATCTATATGAAGATCCCAGAGGGTATTGAATTGAAAAACAAAGAGAGCTCTCGTGATCAACACTGCATAAAGTTGAATAAATCACTATATGGACTGAAACAATCTGGCCGAATGTGGTAAAATAGACTAAGTGAGTACCTAGTGAAAGAAGAATATATAAATGATCTGATCAGTCTATGTATTTTCATAAAGAAATTCAAAAATAAGGGTTTTGTGATTATAGCAGTGTATATTGATGATTTAAAATTCATTGGAACCTCTGAAGAGATCGCCCAAACAGTTGAATATCTAAAGAAAGAATTTGAAATAAAAGACCTATGCAAAACAAAATTTTGTTTGGGATTACAACTTGAGTATAGAAATGATGGAATCCTTGTGCACCAAATGGCATATACAGAAAAAATACTCAAGACGTTTAATATGGTCGAGTCTCACCCTTTGTCAAGCCCTATGGTCGTGAGATCTCTTGGTCCGGACACTAACCCATTTCTTCCCAAGATGGACGGTGAGGATGTCCTTGGTCCCGAAATGCCATATCTCAGTGCCATTGGAGTGTTAATGTACTTAGCAACTCACACGCGGCCTGGCATATCATTTGTTGTGAACCTACTATCTAGGTTTAGTTCTTGTCCGACCAAAAGGCACTGGGATGAGATTAAATATGTTCTTCGTTATTTAAAAGGAACTAAAGATTTAGGATTGTTTTATACTAACCATAACAAAGAAAGTTTAGTTGGTTTTGCTGATGCAGATTATCTATCTGATCCACACAAAGTTTGTTCACAGACATGTTATGTTTTCACACATGGTGGTACGGCCATATCATGGCGTTCTATGAAGCAGACTATCTCGGCCACATCATCTAACCATGCCGAGATTTTGGCAATACATGAGGCAAGCCGTGAGTGTGTATAGTTGAGGTCAATGACTCAACATGTCCGAACTGACTGTGGGATGTCTGAAGACAAGGATCCAACCGTGATGTATGAAGACAATGCAGCATGCATTGCACAACTTAAAGATTGTTACATCAAAGGAAATAGGACGAAGCACATTTTGCCCAAATTCTTCTTTACCCACGAGTTACAGAAAGCCAAAGAGGTTCAAGTACATTCAAGTGAGAATTCAGCCGATTTGTTCACTAAGGCATTACCGACATCTACATTGAAGAAACTTATACATCAGATTGGTATGCGTCGATTAAGAGATCTTCAGTGATGCATTCATCAGGGGGAGTAATACGGTTGTACTCTTTTTCCTGACCATGGTTTTATCCCAAAAGGGTTTTACAGGTGAGGTTTTAATGAGGAAACATATCAAACGTATTACAAGCTCTATATGGTTATAACATCCAAGGGGGAGTGTTATAAACCATTTGATGTGGATGCAATAACCATTGGTTTTGTGTTTCCCTTTTCCTTGTTGGATTAGGAATTGTTATATTTCCATTTATCTTATGACGGTCTATTTGTAACCCCTATATAAAGGGAACCTCTATTCTATTATCAATAAGAATATACAATTCTCCCATTACTTTTATAACAGTTTTATTCCATTCAATTCACACCTGATTTATATTGACCTATAAATCGTGCAAAAACATATCTTGTTTTTGAAATATTGTTTACTTTTCAACGAAATCATACCCAGTCGTCACATTAACTATCATATCATCTAAATTATTGACGTGAATATTATGCAAGTTAATTTTACTGATGTAAATGGCACATGTACAATATTTAAAAAAAAAAAGATATTTGTTTTATAAAAATAAACCTTTTAAAATGTAAAACGCTTATAGAAAATTTTGACAGTTTATAAATTTCAATTATTCATTAAATTAACAAAACTTAATTAAATAAAAAATTAATCATAGATAAAAGATATATTTATTATAATATTTTGATCCTATCATAATACAGTTCTTATAAGAGCTATATATGTGTTGTAATGATTCAAGTTCAATGCTACTGTTGCAGCCGTGTTACTTTCAATTAATTTTGTTTATATTGTTTACATTTAAAGAGTTTATGTTAACATATCATGAATTCTTATTCTCTTAACACAAAATTATTTCCATAGTTACATAATTGATCTACAAAAATTTATACAAACACATAACCAAGATTAAAATAAGATTAACTGACATCATTGAAACATTAAAAAGAATATATATCTTATATAAGATTAAAATTTTATTATTTTATTATTTTTTGTTAATTTCAGTAAATAATAAAAAATTCTAAGCTGTCAATTTAATTTATAGATGTTTACATTTTCTATAAAAAAAATCTATGAAGGAGCTATTTTTATTTTTTAAAATTTGTACATGTGGCATACTCGTCAGTAAAATTAGCTTACGTAGCATTTAGATCAGTAAAATTAGATGAAGTGGTAGCTGATGTGGCGATTGGGGTATGGTTTCGTCAAAAAAATAAACAATAGGTATGCTATATGAATTTTTTGAAAATACAAATATGTTTTTGTACAGTCATATAAGTCAAGTATGAATTAAACATATTGTGATATCAAGTATGAATTAAACATATTGTGATATCTTGGATATCAAACAACTCTTTTCCCGTATAAAAGTGCATCCTTTAATTTGAAAACTCAGATAGTAATGCCAGAGATACAAAGAAAACAATATCTAACGGCGTGTCTGCTAATTATGTGTACCTGATAAGTAACAAAAGTCAAAAGATATAAGACCTTCATTTCAATTGTTTAACTAAGCAGAGAGTGAGAGTTGCAAAGTCCAAGGTCAATATAAAAAATAGTCAATACCAACTTAACTTAAAACATAGAAAAAAATTCATATAAATGTGAAGAGATATGGACAAAACATTAATGAATATACAAATAGATGAAAGAAATGCATTTGTCGTTTCATACTTGTCCAAAGTAAGATTATATGGTTCAAGAAAAGCCAAATAACAAGAGCGCAAACTCGAAACGGTATTCTGATTTTGAGTTTTTTCTGAGTTGTGCTTTTTCTTCTTGAAATATTCATTGTTGACATCCTACAAAATGTTAAGATTTCAAATTTGAATGATATATATATATATATATAATATTTGGAAAATATATATTTCAACAATATATAGCTAGTTTTTGGTCAAAAATCATTATACGGATTTAAATAATGATGATTAGGGAAACAATATTAGCATAAACCATATTCTACATGTCTTTGTCTATATAATTGATGTATTAAAATAATAAATAAAGTTTATCCTAGCAGACCAGTTGATGAATGAAGTAATACAAGTAAAATAAATGATCCTAGCAAATAGAGGGTTTAAACTGATTAATTACACCCAACAACAACCATTGGTAGTATTTGGTGACTTTGCACATTACGTATAGCATGGTATTATTAGAACATGTTTATCATGTTTTGAAAAAGTCCTAGAATCAGAAAGCAAGCACTAATTTAAAGCGATCATGTAATTTACTGATTTTAACAAATCGATCGAAGTCGTGAAGTAATTCTTATTACAAAGAAATTATAAGTTAGTCTTGATTTTGAAAACTTTCGAAAAAATAAGTGAATGTTTTTGCATCAATAAGTGACTGTTAAGAGGTATAACTTCTTCATTTAATTCGTACCCTGTTTAAAAAAAAACTTCGTCATTTAAATTACATAAAGTTTGGATATAAATAAAATAAATGTATAAATGGATGACAGATAACAAAAATAATGAAGATTCTATGGTACAAAAGCAAAGGCTAAATGATGACTTTGGTACGTTGGCTTTCTTTTGTGGCCATTTGTAGTAAGCAGAAGGATCTCCAATTAAATAATTTAACATATTAAACATTTAATTTCTTAACTAGTTTCTGAATATTCCGTTAATAAACAACCTGACATGCACAAACAGTTCATGGAACAGCTTTTGAATATCCCAGTTTCTTAATAAAGACCTGATTTAGTATAGTACTGTATACAGTAGACTCGAAATATTATTTAAAGGACTGACAATAATACATACACAAATAACAAAAAATAAAACTGGGATACACAAGTAACAAAAAATATTAATAATAATGTTATGGCGTATTATAAAAAGAATCATGAAAGATGCATAGTTTTTATGATTTTGATGTCACGTGATGTGTCATGTGGCACGTGAAAGATAAGCAGCAACATGAATGTAGAATGGTCGACATTATGATTTTCGCATGGGGCACCTTTTGCCAGAAGAATTGCTTTTGGTTAATATCCATATCAATTCTCCATCGGAGACTATATAATATATTATACTTTAATTTTATATGTTTTTCATTCCTTTACCGCTTAACTTATGTGTCTATCACTATTTTGGTTATAACCAATCGACCAAATTGCGGCTAATGAATCTCTATAAACCAACAGTTCGTCCAAGAGTGGGTGTATGACTATACTTAGGCGGGATCACATAACTTGTTTGCATTATGTCAATTTTTAATTGAGGGAATGCTATTGATTTTATATTATATTGTTTTTGTCGTATATATATATGTATGAGAGTCGTATCATCGATTCAAAATCCTAACAAAAAAATATCACGTGTGTTTCATATTTTACCTTTGGATAGATATATCACATTCACGTAATTATGTACCAACGAAAGCAACCCATGCAACAAAGATTTGGAGCATTCACTTAATGCCCTCACGGGTAAGACATTTTCTTGGCTATGAGAGATAAATAGTTAATAAGTATGTTGCTGCGTAATAACTATATTCACGATTCAACATGTATAGTTATTACCCATTGTCAAATTAACATTTCAACTACTCTTTTACAGGTAGACATATACCTGAAAAAAAAAAATTTTGCATTGCAAGTTGTTAGTTACAACTTACAGGTACAACATATTTGCTTGTATGACGAAATTATTAACAAAAAATCCTTACTGACAGTTACCAGCATATAATGGCTCCAAGAAAGAAAAACAAAAGGAATAAATAGGATATATATGGGATGAAGATGAAGGAGATATACATGGCTGCAATATGTAAATTAAAGGAATATAGTTATTCCTAGTGTAATTTGTTTCCTACTGGAATCATTTTTCTAGAGAGAAACAGAATTTGTATTTCATGATTTTCATCGTAAGTGGTTAAATTTTTGTCTGACTGGTTTATTTTATTTTCTGTAAAACACAACCAGTTGCCATCTCGTTTTACAAAGTATACATTCCATGATGAGAAAATAAAAACTTTTGCGTCAAATATGCATATGCATCTGCATCAATCAGTTAACTCTATTTAGGTTATGAATGAAAAAAGTGGATCAAGTATTACGAGTCTAGCGGTTTAAACAGATCGAGACTGGTTCAAACGAATCTAACAGTACAAGAGTGGATTCAACGGTGCAAGACACATATTTGAATGGTGAACGTGAAAAAAACGGATCAAAGTACACAGAAATTTAAAATAATTTATATTATTATAAATTTTCATAATTAAAGTATCTCCTTTAGAAAATAATTTATAAATACAATTAAAATTATTCAGTTTATACATATATACATATACATATAATTATTTTAAGTTTTAAAATTAAGTATATATCTAATTTTGGATGATTTAAAATAATTATAATTTTTGGTAAAATATTTAAATATTTTGGAGATTAAATATTAAATAACAAATCAATTTTAAAAATTATTATTTAAAAAATAATAATAATAGATATTAAAAATCATAAATATATAATAATTACAAATAAATTTAAAAATATAAGAGATATTTTTATAAAAATATAAAAATATGTCATCTATTTTTATTTAGTAGTTTAAAGAATTTCCAAAAAGGCTTAGATAATGAGCTTAGTTTAGATAATAAAACATGTATAAAACCATTTTTATAATATTTGTAAATAAAATTAATAAAAAATAAAGGAAAATGGTTGACTGCCTATTACACTCCAAACCTTTTTAAGAGAATAGTTTTATATATTATATGAGTTTTTATTTTTTCCAAGACTAATTTTTTGTAGACATTTCTACTATTGAAACCATTTTCAAATTAATAGCATGTATTACATATTAAAAAAATATTAAAAAGAGAACTGCTAAAAATACTCAAAATTTGGAGAGTACCTACTGTAGTAAGCGGTTCATGACTTTTGCTCAGAGATTTGATCCACCTGTAGTCCACTATTAACTAAAGTGGATTAGTTTACAAAATTAAGCACAAAATGTTGAATGGCAATTAAAGTGGAGTTCTCACACCCTTGCGTTTCGTCCATCTTTTTCCTGCTCTCCACTCAAACTCTTAATCTTGTAGTATCATTCAACCATTTTCTTAAAAACATGTATTTAATTCAATTGATGGAGACCAAAACAACATAATCAAAAGCTAAAGTATACGCTACTTGATTACTGAAAACTCAAAAAACGAAACGCTTGTGTCGCTGATAATTTCAGTGTTCATTCTACTCGTTGTTAGTTGTCACAATGACTGAAAATATGTCAGCGGTATCTCACTGGTGGTTTGTATTGCCGTAATAAAAAATTGAATTTTGGCCGCTACCGCTGGAACATGGCTATTTTTTTTTCTAATATGTTTGAAACATACATAATACCATTTCAAATAATCAAATAAGAAGAAATTTGCTTCTAATTATAACATACATTAATAATGTTGATATACAATTATTATATGTTTTTTTGAAAAAGTTGCGTTGACAAAAAATAGTTATTTATCTATAAATAATCTTAAATTCTAAATTGTCACAATTGAAATGCAAAAGACATGATTTGGTTGGGATTTTTTTTTTAATGGGTTTGCATCGATACTGACAGATCATAAAAAGAGAAAAATGTATTACTATTATTCCATGCAGTTTAAGAGGCTTGATTTTCTCCGAACGTTACATTAACAAATTATTAGTAAAATCAGTACATGATTAATAGTTATCCCTACTACTACGAATAATTGACCAATTAATTTAAATTTAATGGTGTCATGATTACTCACAAATCATAAGTGCTTTCTCGTGATTAGCAAATTTAGTGTATTAATTACAAATCTCCAGGCTAAAAGCATTGTAAGTTGTAATTCGTAACGTGTTCTCTTCCATGCAGTTTCCAATGTATACCACTATTGTTTCTTTATTATTATTATAGTATCCTATGAATTTTTTTGTTGATTTGTTTGTTTACAAGATTATAATAGTACACTAATTTTTATATGTGGAGCACTCTGGATGTTTTACAATTTAAATGTTGATTGTCGGATATGATATAGTTCCATGAGTTTTTTTCTAACAGAAAAAATAACATAAAAGTGAGAAAGTCAAATGATATGAATAATATGATTTAACTTTTTTTGTAAGTGTCTTCTCTCTTTTTTTCCATTGAGTCTAAAAATCTATAGCAGTTATCTTTTTTTTTTGCCAAAGAATATTATCTTTAGAAATATATGAATTATTTTACAAATCAACTTTATATCTAGATTTTTTTCTATTTCATTCTCTCTTTATTTCTGCATCAATTTTTGCTTGATATCAAAATAGTAAATCTATTTAATTCGTTTTAAAAAATGTTTTTTCATCTTAATTATTTATTCTATATTTAACAAATCACTGTTGATATGGTCAAATGAAGTAAGGTAGAGAAAAACTAGCATATCAAAGTAGTCAACATAGTCAGTAAACCACAAACTATTTTTATTTAAAAAATATAACAAATAAATAAACAAACTATGATAAAATAAACAGAACTACAGAAAAATAAAAGACATTTTTTCTTTTCTTTTTCTCTCTTTAATAACATTTTTTGAATGCAAAGAAAACAGAAGGAAAGAAGTGTAGTGTAGTTAATTTTCTTATTCGTTTTTTTTCTAATCTTCTTCTTCTCCAAAAACAAAGAAGAGAGAGGGAGAGATCAAGGTGATGTCCGTTACTTTAGTAAAAGCAAAGATATAATCGATTACGATATTTACAACGTATGTTTTTTACAGACAAAAAAAAAAAAACGAGTCAATAAAAGAGAGAGAGAGATACGTAGACAAGTGTTGTTGGGGTCAAATAGTGACCCTTTTGTTGGATTTGGTTTGGACTATCCCTCACCAGAAAAAGAATCCTCATCTTCCCGCTTCTCTCTCCTTCTTTGAATCTCTCATCCATCTTCTTCTTCTTCAACCCTAAACAGTAAGCAGAGAGATTTATAATATATATGCAGAAGTGAATTTGATTGTTTAGAAAAATGGATACTCCTCAAAAAACTGTAACCCAGATCGGGACTCCTGTTCCTAAACTCAAAGTCGAGGTCTTTTTCTCCTACACTCAGACTCTGTCTCTTGTTTCTGTTTTAAGTTTTTTCTTCCTTCCTCTGTTTCTTTCTCTCTCTCTCATGCATTTTTGTTTATTTGAGTACAAAAATATTTATTTATTTATTTCTAAATCTGTGCAATACCAATCTCTTCAATTAAACTTGATGAGAGATTGATTTCAATCATCTCAACTTTCCATTTTGAGTTGTGTCTTTTTTGGAATTTCCAGAGGTTTAACAATGGCAACAAGCTAATTGAGTTGATAGATCTTATGTACTTTCCATCTACTAACCCTTCTTTTTATAATTGAGTTGAATTACCATTTGATTTGATCAATCAAAGTTGTTTTTGTAGGGAATGCAGAACTCTCCAGTGTTCAATTACATAAACAGTTTGTCTCCAATCACAACTGTCAAATCCATCTCCACTGCACAGACGTTTAGCTCTCTCAGTTTCACTTCTCCTCCTCCTGTTTTCACTACCCCTCACGTCGCTTCTCGTTTCAGAAGCCATAGTAACAACTCCTCTCATCCTTCCAAACTTGAACCTGCTTCCACTGGAGAAGATGAAGCTTTACTTGCAAAGGAACCGCCACAAATCCTCAAGATTGACTGCGTCACTAGAGATGCCAATGATGTTTCTTGTGAAGATGGTGAAACGGATCTGCAGAAGATGTGTGATGACAATGTTAAACGGAAGAGTGATACTCCTGATTGGGAAACTCTCATCTCTGATTCTTCTGACATGTTGATTTATAGCTCACCAAATGATTCAGAGGCTTTTAGATGCTTCTTGCAGAGATCATCAGACTCCAAAACACGTTTATGTGGCCGTTCAAAGCCTGCATTGCAGCCTGTTTTAGATGAACCTGAGTCCTCTGATGTGAGTGATAAGCTTTGAGAATATATTAGCTTTACTTCTTGATTGATCTAAGATGATTCTCCTTTTTGTGTGTTAGGCTCTTTCTATATTGCATCGTGGAGTGAGGAGACGCTGTCTGGACTTTGAGATGCCAGGGAGTAATAAGCAAACACCGGGAGAATCTTCCTCCAGATGTGTAGTACCTAGCATTGGTCTGCATCTTAACGCCATTGCAATGTCCTCTAAGGACAACAATGAGTACTCATTTTCCGGAAACGTTAAAGTCGGCTTGCAAAGTTCCACCACTCAGATTCTCCCTTCTAACGACATTGTCAGAGAAAGTGAAACCGAGGAAGCTGCAGGTGAAAGTGTAGAAGAGGCTCCACTCTCTTTAGCTTTGGTAGAAGTGAATCCAATCAGCCCCAAGAAGAAGAGGCAAGTTGTATCCTGAGAGACTTGCACAAGTAGATTTATGGTATAACCATATTCATTTCTTAACAATCTATATGCAGGCGCAAGTCTGAACAAGCAGGAGAAGGAGAGTCATCATGTAAACGGTGCAACTGCAAAAAATCAAAGTGTTTGAAGCTGTAAGCTAAATCCTCTTTAATCTTTTTAGCTTTGCTTAAATCATTTTTATTTTGTTGAGTCTTTTTGAATGTTTCTCTCTGTAGTTACTGTGAATGCTTTGCTGCTGGAGTTTATTGTATAGAGCCATGTTCATGTGTAGATTGCTTCAACAAACCTATCCATGAAGACACTGTTTTGGCTACTCGTAAACAGATTGAATCTAGAAATCCGCTTGCATTTGCTCCTAAAGTCATTAGAAACTCTGATTCCATCATTGAAGTTGGAGAAGATGCAAGCAAAACTCCTGCCTCAGCGCGACACAAAAGAGGTTGTAACTGCAAGAAATCAAATTGTCTGAAGAAATACTGTGAATGCTATCAGGTATATTTAACCTCCATGACATATCTGTTGTAAGATTCTTATTTCTTTTGTCTGATTCTCATACATTTGTCTCGTTGATGTTCCTATAGAGTGGAGTTGGTTGTTCCATAAACTGTAGATGTGAAGGATGTAAGAATGCATTTGGCAGAAAAGATGGTTGGTGTTTCTGTGGCATCTTTCTCATAACTCTATACATATCTCAAGTCTCTTGGTCTTTTGATTTGGCATGATTACAAATTTGACAATCTCTGCAGGGTCTTCATTTGCTGGTATGGATACCGAACAAGATCAAGAAAATGAAACATCTGGCAGAAGCAGAACAACCATACCACTTCCACCTTCAACACCAATGCCATTAAGGTAAGAAATGTGTTTGCCATTTTATATAATACCAATTAAGAAAGCTCCTGATTTGGGCTCTTCTGTTAACATTTGTTTCTTATGCAGACAACCATTGGCTCAACTTCCCATCTCATCCAACAACATGCTGCTTTCTCAACAGTCTCAGCAACATCTTCATGGAGCTTCCTTGTACAATAGCCAATCTTTCATAAAACAAGACATGAGTTTATTTTCTCATTCAAGGATTGAGACAATTGCAGAGGAAAGAGCAGAGGATATTGAGAATCTTATCCAATCTCCAGTAACCAACATCAATGCTGCATCTCCAAACAGCAAAAGGGTTTCTCTGCCACATGTGGATTCAACAGAGTCGACTCCTTGGAGAAGTAATGGTGGAAGAAAGCTCTTACTATCTTCAATTCCAGCTTTTCCTTCACTCACACCTCACCACTAAAGAAATCTTTATTTTTTACATAAAAAAGTCTTTGAATCTTTGAATTGTGTTGATGTCAACCTCTAGTTGGTATACTACCACAACAGTTTTGTGCTTGCTTTTATGTCTCCCAGTGGTTGTGTGTAATAAGAATGCTAGTCAACATATGCAACCTTTCTTGCGTAATATATCCACATTGTAGCCAATTTAGTCAACAACTTAAACAATACTAGCTTTTAACCCGCACGAAATTTTTTCTATTTTATAAATGTATTAGATATTATTACAAATGTTAGAAATATATAATTTATATTTTAGTGTTATATATTGTGATTATATTATTGTTTATATTTTCTATTCAATATTATTAATATATAGTGATTTGCTTAAAATATTTTAATTTGTTATTAATTTTTATTACTTACTAATATAGGATATTTTTTTGATGTTATGATAGTAAGGTTTATTTTTTAAAAAAATCAGACTTCAAAATATTAGATTGCTTTAAATTTTACAACATATATAAATAGTTTTTCATGGTGCATTTCAAAAAATTATTATTTATTATCTATGATTTATCTTTAGTAAAATTTTGAATATTATGATTTGATTTTATATATTTATTTTCAAAATTTTATATTTTGTCAAGAAAACTTTAGAAAATTACACAACTATTTTTTAGTTTGGAACATTAAATGAATTTTGAATTTTTTGTGACTACATCCAATCTATTATTTTATAAATAAAATATTTGAATTTTTTGTAATATTTTTTAAAAAAATTCTCAATAGATTTTGTTATAATTAAAATTAAAATAAGTTTAAAATTTAAAATTGTATTTTTCATTAATATTTTATATGAATTACGAAAATTTCATAGTTTTCTAATAACATATTTTTAAATAGTATGTGAACTAAAGTTTATCATATACTATTATATTTTTGTATACAAACATTTTTAAACAATATATATTTTTTGAGAGTTTCAAAATAAATAAAAAGTTGTAGATTAACCTATGTTAATACATTTATTTTGTATAAAAAATATTATATTGTTTAACGAATCTTAACCCATTTTAATGATGAGTGATAATTTATTTAGATAAAAAAATTAGAGTTGGTTTATTATTAATGTAAATAATAAAATTCTCAATAGATTTTGTTATAATTAAAATAAAATTTAAATTTAGAGTTGGTTTATTATTAATGTAAATAATAAAATATTTCATATTAACTAATTTTTTAAGTGGTTCTACTATGACTTGTTAATATTAAATAAAAATAGGACCCTAATTTAATAGATTAGATATATGGAAAGCACTAAAAATTCACACAAGTTGGTATATACTTTTGGTGTTTTGGATATTTTTAACTATTTTAACTATTTATTTTGACTATTTGTGTATAATTTCAAATGACAACTTTAAAATATCTTATATTTTTTGGATATTAATATAAAAATAAATAATATATTTCAGTATATAAATTTGATTTAGATATATTCGAATACCCAAAAATATTTCGGTTCAGATGGATTTAATTTTAGTTTTCTAAATACCAATGTTTTGAACTTGTTCGGATATTTAATCAGTTTTGATTAAGTATTAGTCTTTCGGATCAAATTCAGTTCAGTTATTCAAATTTGGATTTTCTGCCTAGCCGTAATTTTATTCATTAGAATGGCTATTTTTTTTATGTCTCATCTAGTGGAAATTCAACTGATTTTTTTTTTCTTTTTCTCATAGGAAAAAGCAATTTCAGAAGTAAAATTTAGTAATATTAAAAAAAAAACAAAATGTGGTAGCAAGTTCACGGTGAGGGCTGTGTATAGTCAATATTAAAAGTTTGACTTGGACTTGATCTTTTTTTTTTTCTACTGTAGTCTTCTTCTCGACACTGTTTGGCACCGGCGCAGACAATGTTTCTTTTTGT
Source organism: Moricandia moricandioides (assembly GCA_905132885.1). NCBI lineage: Eukaryota > Viridiplantae > Streptophyta > Magnoliopsida > Brassicales > Brassicaceae > Moricandia > Moricandia moricandioides. The sequence goes on from CAJHQQ010000706.1 coordinate 92,461, forward strand.
TCGAAATTGCATCATCAACCATAGCTAAAGCTAAAGACCACTTCGCTTGTCAATGTGGATAGTAATCATTTGCTCGTAAAGATGGACGATAATTCTCAAAAGAAGAAGTCTTCTACCTCCCAGATCGAAACCTCAACTCCAAAATCCAAACTCGATGTGTTTTTTTCTCTAAAGTTTACTCCTTTCGCCCGTTTCTCTAGAAATATAGTTTCTGGGTTTAGCTTAATTTTCTCAAAACTATTGTCTTTTTGTTCTTGTTTCAATAGTTAATGGTTTTGTATTGTTGTGATTGGTGTTTTCTTCTGTTGCAGTCATAACTCTGTTGATCGTTCAAAGGCCTTGGAGTCTCTAGATGGATCTGTTTCTAAAGAAGAAGTTGTAGCTGATGTTGATCTAAACAAATGTTTGAACCGAGTTTAGACAATACGGCTGAAACTCGTCGGTGGGTTGATCACAAAAAAACTTTTATTTATATCAGAAGATGTTTACAAGATAAAGTGACTAGTGCTCTCTAAAGAACTGCCCCCTTTCAGGTGGCTATCCCATCTCCTTATTGGGCCTTTACTCGTCGGGCCTAATGTCCAGGCCAAAAGATATGAGCTTTTAAGCCGCCCATTCCTGATCCGATTAGCAAGCCGACTTGAAGTAGTCTTTCCCGGCTAAAAGTGCCTTTGAGCCGAACCTTTTGCCGCCAATGTTAAGCCGAGCCGCCTGATCACCTTGTCGATGGGTCAAGCCGAGTATTTCGTTGGCCTTGAAAGGAGGGTTAAACCCTTCTCCTACAACAAAGATGTTTCTTTGGAGGAAGAAGAAACGTCTAGTGAGCTGCCACATATCCTCAAGTCTGACAACCAAACTCCTGAACACAGTGGAGACAATGATTCTTCTTCCGAGAATGTTAGAGTGAGGCTCTTGAAGATTTTTGATGCTCAGGAAGAGAATGACACTCCTGGTCGTGGACGTTTGATATCAGATTCATCTGAGCTGTCAGTATTTCGATCTCCCAATGATTCAGAGGCTTTTCAATGCCTTGTGGATACAATATCTAGCTCGGAAAGACGTTTCTGCGCTGGTGTCAGGCCAACGAAGCAGCATGATGTCGCCAAATATTTTCAAGCCAATGGTTCTTGCAATGAAAATGAGCCTTCGGCTGTGGTTTCCAATCAGGTGAACACAAGAATACATGTCAAAGTTAACTTGTTTTCTTTGTTTTGTACTCATGAGTGTGGATGTTAGTTTATCTTTGGCCTCTTAAAGTAGTTGCCTGATGTTGTGTTTGTTTGTGGTAGCCTGGACTATGAGCTTCCAGGGAAGCGGAAGAAGGATATAGCTGATGATCAGCAGACTGTGTGTGAAAACAAGTCGGAATCTTCCTACAAATACGTTGATCCCGGTATTGGTTTCCATTTAAACTCCATTGCAATGTCGTCAAGCCTTGACGGTCAAGGGATAGTAAGATCAGTGTCATACATGAATATTCAACATCTGGAGAGATTCAGACGAGCTTATCAGGCTCTAACACTCTGGTTCAGTCCCAAGACACCGTGCGAGAAACTTTGGACCAAGGAGAACATGAGCCTGGGGGAAAGGTTATTGTAGAAGAAGCTCCCATAGAGTTGTTATTCGAAGAGTTGAATCCAGGAAGGCTTAAAACAAAGCAAGCTTTTTCTTAAGAAAAGTTACATAACAAATTTTTATATTAACTTTTCTTCTCTTTTCTTATCAATTGGCATAAATGCGCATGCCTAGGTTTGAACAAGCTGGAGAGCGTGATTCATGTATGCGATGCAACTGAAAAAAGTCAAAGTGTTTGAAGCTGTAAGCTGCATACACCTTATTACTCTTCTTTAATCTTTGCATGTTCAAAACATTCAAACTGGCTTGAAGTAGTTAACTGTTGTTTGAGTCTCTTTTCTCTCTGCAGTTATTGTGAATGCTTTGCTGCTGGAGTTTATTGCATAGAACCATGTTCATGTGTAGATTGCTTTAACAAACCTATCCATGAAGGCACTGTCTTGGCTACTCGTAAACAGATTGAATCCCGAAATACGCTTGCATTTGCTCCCAAAGTCATCAGAAACTCTGATTCCATCATTGACACTAGTGTAACAACTCTTTATTCCATCTTCTTATTCATCTCTTTATATCTATCGAACTCTGTCTTGTATTTATCTGAGGTATAAAACTGTAATCTTGTGCAGGATGATGCAAGTAAAACTCCAGCTTCTGCACGACACAAATGAGGCTGTAACTGCAAGAAATCAAACTGTCTTAAGAAATACTGTGAATGCTTCCAGGTTTTTCTTTCATCATCTATTCATCATTATACTCCATATTCATCTATGTAGGTTATCTTCCATGGTCTGATTAGATAATCTGTTCCTGATGATCTTACAGGTTGGAGTTGGCTGTTCCATAAACTGTAGATGCGAAGGATGTAAGAATGCATTCGGCAGAAAAAATGGTTGCTTCTTCAGCTCTATTTTCCATGAAAGTTATTATCCGGAAGTTTTATGATTTGGCATGATTACAATCTCAGCGTATATACTTGGTATCATGTCGAACAAACAAGAGGAGGATCACGAGACATATGAGAAAAGAACAGCAGAAATCCAAGAAAATAAAGAAGTCGAGCAGAACTCAAGTTCTGATCAACCTTCGACACCTCTGCCACCGTACATGTAATTCTATCAAAGTTTCAAACAACATACAAAAGAAAAAGACAGCTCCTGATTTCTGTTTTTTTTTTTGGCAGACATTTGGTGGTTCATCAGCCATTTTTGTCTAAGAACAGGCTGCCTCCAACACAATTTTTTCTTGGCGCTGATTCTTCTTGTTTTAGAAAGCCAGACAGTGATTTAACACAGTCGAGGAATGAGAAGAAGCCTCTTGCAACTGTGACTGAAGAGAAAACAGAGATTATGTCTGAGATTCTCAGCAATACCCCTATGAATAACATCAAGGCCTACTCTCCCAATAGCAAGCGAGTCTCTCCTCCTCAGCTCGACTCCTCGGAATCAGGCTCAATCCTAGTGAAGAGAAGTAATGGCCGGAAGCTGATATTATGATCAGTGAAATAAAAGCTATTTGATCAAGCTAAGAAACCAACTATTTGTATCTTTCTAAGGGGCTGATTACTGTTTCATAACATAAGGTAAGCAACATGTTCTTGCAAGATACGCATCTTTTAGCAGCTAATGTAATATCACATCCTAGTCTTTACAGAGCATCCAAAAATGGACTGAGAAATGCAGAAAAATAGGTAACCAGGTACATAGAGTTCAGCAGAAACTACAAGGTATCTAGTTTAGTCTATTATTTCAGAAACCTTGCCATAAAGTTCTTCTAGAGTCAGTTCGAAGATCAAAGTGAAAAAGATAGTAAACTAGATGATGTTACGTTATTGTCCAGCCTAGTCTTCCTTTGTCGAAGATCTCATGCAGCCGCAAAAACGGTTTTTCTTCTTTCTCGCTGTCCTTTTCCCACCCTTGTGGATAATGTCTCTCAGGAGTATCACTGTCCTACTCTTAGAGAACTTTGTCTTTCCTTTAATTTTGGCTGCTCCGTCTTCAAGCTTTAGCACTGTTCGCTCAATGTTCAGCATTTCTTGCTGCATCTGCTCTATCTTCTCGGATCCAGTTCTTGACTTCTCCATAACCACCTTTCTGTAGATATCTCTGGCGTCTCTGGTCTCCTCAGTTTCCTTGGAAAGAATCTCGTTTGTGTTTGCAAGCTGAAGGATGGCTTCTTCTATTTCTTTCAGCTGTTTCCTCACTCTACTAAAATCGGGGTTAGTAAACTTGCCTTGTTTCTCGTTCAGATCCAGCTTGCTTTTCAAGTCTCTTAGACTGATTCTAAGGTTTGCCAATCTTCTAGAATCAGAAAAAAGTTTCTCCATGATCTGTGCATTGTCCTCAATGTTTCTAGATAACTCTAACTTGTCAACAACTTTCTCAGATTCAATAGACGGATTCCTGCTTCTGCGATGAAGACGCGAAATCATAGGCTTTTTTGAGATTTTGTTGTTCATCAGAGACTTGATGGTAGACTCTGGTTCAGCAGATTCTTCCCATAATTCAAGCATCTGGTCACTGGAACCACGACTAGCTCTCCGTGTCCTTCCATAGAACGGAGAGTTTGCAACATGATCAAGAGGAATGTCTTTCATCAGTGACCCATTTCTAGCCTCGGTCATTGCAGGTGATCTAGGCTGTCTGATTTCACTAGAGAATTTGTCTTCAAGTTCAATCTCTTCAAACAGCTTACGGTCTCTGCTTCTGTGCGAAGAGCTTCGTCTTCTCTGCTTCCCAAGCCTCTTCTTTTCCCCAACAACTGCTTGCTCGATGATTTCAATTCTTTTCTTCATGTCCTGCAATTGCACAATTCCATTGTCTTGGTTGGTACTGCCATGCCCTTTAGGTTCTTGAGAGACTACCGCTTCTGGATACTCATCATCCTAAGGAAATTGGAAGAGTTTAATTAATGAAGAATATAGAGGCACATGTTTTATCAAACGGAAGGCACTAAGGTGCAGCAATATAAGTTAATCACTAGAGGCAACATGTCATTTAGAAGGAGAACAAATATGTTTACCTCTCTGCAACGATCAGATAGCCTAGGGAGTTTCATCAACAACAAGGCATTTTGCTCTAGGGATTTTACATCTTCTGCTAGAGATGCTACCACAGGATCATAGGCAGACAATTGAGTCTTAAGCTCAGTCACTTCATATTCCAAGAATCCAACTGTTTCTTTTATCTGTTTCATCTTTGTGGTCTTTGTAAAAGCTTCATCTTTGAGGCTTTCACAAAGTCCCGTGAGTTCCTTAACTTTATTCTCAAGCAAGACTTCACGGACAGCTGAGATCTGTAGATCAAAGTAAAACGATGTTGCTTCCGCATCCCAAAGTCCAAACTCATTGCTTTTCTCCTGCAGCTCTGAACTCAGGAACTCCTCTCGAACTCGATGTTCTTGGATTTCCTTGTGTAGCAATTCTACCTCCAACTCCAAATTCTCCTTCAAATTGCTAAGCTTTTTAATCTCTTCATCTTGTCTTCCACTAAAGTCAGACAGTTCAAAGATAAGCCTCTCTAAATTTACCCTCAGTTGTCTTGATTCTTTACATTCTTTCTTCAGCTCTTCAACTGCTTGGCACAGTTCTGCATTTGCATTATGCGTAGCCTTGAGCATGTCTTCGGCTTCTACTAGGTCCATCGCCTTCTGTCTCAAGATTTCTTCTTTATCTGAAATCTGATGTTCTAAGAGATTGTTTAGTTCATTGCCTTCTTGGAGGTTTTCCTCTATCTTTTCAAGTTTGCTGTTAAGCTCCTGATTGCCCAACTCTTTCCCTCTTAACTTCTCTTCCAATGTCTCAACCTTCTGCTTCAGGCCCCTATTAATATCTTGTAAGCTTCTCAAGTTTTCAGCAAAAGCTTCAACCTGTTCAGCCTTTTCAAACCCAAATGACTTGTAAACCACATACATGTTGCTCAAGGAAGCAGCTTCCTGAAGAATTGCATCGGTCTCTTCCTGTAGTATATACATTTCACCTTTAAGCTCTGAGAATGTCAGATCCAAAGTTTTGTTTTTGTTGAGAGCATTGGAGTATTCTTGATGCAAAGCCATGTGTGACTCATGCAAACTTTCAAACTTTAACTGCTCAGTTTGTAGTTCACGTCTTAGATCTAGCTCCCGCTTCTCTCTGTCGACAAGTTCTGATTTCAACTGCCGGTTCATTTCCAATAGCTCGAACCTGTCCTTCTTCAGCATTCCATAACGGTGTACTATCATCTCCAGATCTTTCTTTGCATTTTGTTTCTCTGATTCCACTTTCATGCCATCGGATTGGAATTGTCCAAGTAGAGATAAGAACACAGAGTTCTCAATTACAAGCCGCTGCTTCTCATATTCAGAGCTGGAAAGTGAACGTTTTAGTTCATTAATTCCACCCAATATGCGTGAAACTGGAACTCGCTCTTTTGCAATTTTCTGGTCAGTTGTCTTACAATCTGCTTCAAGTTGGAGTGCCTTAACCACTTGATAGATTGCACCCCTGCAGTTATCAATCTCATGCAGCAAGAACTTTGTTTCCATCTGTTGCTCAAGATTCTCGCTTTCAAGCTCAGTAATGAGTTTCTCTGATAATGTTGATGCCTCCGCATATTTATGGCACTCAATCAGGAGGGAGAAGTTCTTCTGCTCCAAGTCTTCTATAAACTTTTGCAAGATGAAGATCTCTACTTGAGCATTTACTGCTCTGTCAAGCTCTTCTTCAAACTCCTTTTTCCTGGAGCCACATTCTTCTCGAAGAAAACTCACGTTACTCAGAAGATCTGCCAGTCTTGTGTCAGTCGACCTTTCGTAACTAGCACGCTCTTGCTTCTCAGTGGCAAGTGAGACTCTTAACTCTTCCACTTGAAGATTTTTGTACTGCTTATCTCTCTGCAGTTCAGCATATTTTCCTTGCAGCTCTGTGAAATTCTTATCCAGAACTCCTAGCTTCTGCTTAACACTATTTAACTGAGAGATGAGAGATTCTCTTTCCTTTGTAAGCTCGGCCTTATCGTTTTTGAGCATCTGGAAGAACTCTTCAAAGCATTTTGATTTCTCCCTTGCACATTGAAGCTCAATGTTTGCACCAGAAAGGGATGCCTCCAGTGACGAGTTTTTTTCCAAAAGCTACTGCATATTCTCAGTCATGATTTGCAATTGAGAAAACAGGTTAGCTCTCTCGGCATTAAACTCAGATTTCTCTCCTCGTAAAGACTCACATCTTTCTTTCAGATCCTTTGTCTTCTCCCTGGAACCATCCAGTTTGGTGTTTGATTCCAGCAACAATTTCTCTAGACCAACATTCTTTCTAAGAATGTTATCCATTTCACGCAGCTTCTCCGTAAGAGCATCGTTATCACCTCTTTGATGGTTCCACAACTCAGTCAGCTTTGAGTTCTCGTCTTGTAGATTCCTCACAGAGCAGGCAAAGGATTCAGGATCCAATCCTCCGAGTTTCACTTGCTCCATTATTGTTTGATACCTTCTGTTCAAGCTGTTTATTTCATCCTTCAGGCGATGGATCTCTTCTTGAAGGGCACTGCTTCGGTTTATTTGTCTAGCAACTTCTTCCTAGAGTTTTACTTTCACCTCTTTCAAGCTAGAACTCTCGCATTTCTGAGTCTCTAGGGAGATCATAGAAGAGTCACTTAGTTCGCTTAAGTTTCGGTTTTCTTCTTTAACTGAGCTGATCTCACCTTCTAACTTATGATTACGAGTCCCTAACTCCCTCAACATGTCAACCCTGCTTTGGATTTCAGAAGTGAGAATCTTTTGTTCATCTTGGGACTGAGAATGCAAAATTTTCAAACTTCTAAGGCTGGCTTCGATTTCTAAGAACTGAGAGTGCTCATCTTGGATTACAGCTTGAAACTTCTCAAGCTCGTTTTGCTTCTGGATAAGTTCTTGATCCTTAGATGCTAATTTGTGTGTTAAACCATCTGCTTCTAGCTTTAAAGTTTCATTTGAGCTCTCCAAAACAGTACACTGGTCCTCTACAGTCTTCAGTTTTGCAGCTCCAGCTAGGACTTCACTACTCAGTCTTTTGGCATTTTCCTGAGCGTGAAAAACTTCTCTCTCGAGCTTGGATATAGTTTCCAAACACTTCTGATACCGAAGACTCAAACCTTCCTTCACTTGATTTACCTTCAGAAGTTCTTGTCTCAGTGCTTTAATTTCATCTTCTGCTTTTACAGATTGATTGCTAAGCATCTGAGCATTCTCCTCAGCCTCTTTAACCTTCTTCTCTATAGTAGATATCATCACAAGGCATTGATTGTACTGGGCTAAGCCAGCCTCCTTCTCGGAATGCAATCTACTTTGCGCTTGCTTAAGACTCTCCGCTTCTGTCTCTGCTTCAGTTACTCGGTTGGTAAGCCCCTTCATATCTTCTTGTGCATGAGCAAATGATTCCTCCAGATCTGCAATCTTCTTCACGGATTGATTATAACGAAGAAGCGCAGCATCCCTCTCGGCTTCAAGTTTTATAAGTCCTTCTGCAAGTATCTTACTCTCAGTCTCAGCTTTGCTAGCACGTTCATCAAGCCCATTAACATCCTTTTGAGCATCTCTAAGGTCTTTTTCTAGTCTGGATAATTTGTTCAAACTCAGCTGATACTGAAGACTCAAGGTTTCTTTCTCAGCCCCAAGCTCAACCAATGTTCTCTTCAAACTTTCAACTTTTGTTTCAGAACTTCCAACGTACTCAGTCAGCTGACTTAACCCTCTTCTACTCGTGGCACTGTCCGAGTCATAAAACGGCTGGATTCCAGGTGGCATTTTCTCAGGCGTACGTGGCTCAGAACAAGAGGAAGAAGCAGAATCCTCAATCATGTCGAATGGTACTTGGTTAGGAAACGCCTCGGCCATGGTTTTATGCGCGTGGCGAAGCTCCACAGTCGCATGATCGTACCTCTCTGCTAATGCACTGTAAGCTCTGTAAAATTCTTCAACCAGTATCATAAGCTCTGGACGTTTCTTGTAGTACATCTCTGCTCTTCTCGCGAAAGAATCTGCATCCTCTTCGATGAGTTTAATCATGGCCTTGACTTTAGAATCCATATCTGCACATTTTTTTTCCTGTTAAATACAACAATACTAAGGAACAAAACACCAGAACGTTAGAAAGGGCACCTGCAAGATTCAGGTGGATCCATTTAGAGTTTTTGGGAATGTGACTATCCCACCACCAGGAGTATAAGCGCCTTGAATCGGAGTGCAACACAGTAGCCATCACACCGGCTGCAACAAACACACAGAGTGGTCGAGACTTCACCCAAGGGTGGTTAAGTGCAAGGTAAGGATTCCAGGCCAGAATCAACCAGCTTTTCTTTATCCTAAAACACTGAAAGAGTTTCTCTGTGTTAGGCTTTCTTCACCTACAAAACTGAGACAAAGCCACACTATAAGCAAATCTACAAATCAAAATTGTTCAAACTAAAAGCAATGTTCTTTCTACTCAATTTAGAGCCTTAAGAGAAACAAAAAAAACCTCTGGACTTATGTCAAACGCTGGATCTCTAACTTGGTCTGGTCTTAGGGACGATAAATAGTTGAACCCCCTGAAGAAAAGACAGAGAAACCAAACCAAAATCACATTCCAACACAAACAGAGACAAAAGAATCTTTCTGTTGAGCCCAACAATAACAATGTAGTTTATAAACAAAGCACTGAAACTTAATGCAAATAAAACCCTGAGAAACAATAAAGGTTGAGACTTTGAGAGCAGAAACAAAAAGTGGTTCAAAAGTACAACTTGTCTAAGTTACAGCAAAATGGGTTTTCTCTCATCAAGCAAAATGAGAGACTGAGTACGAAACGACTCGTCAGTAGATTGGATCCCAATGTAGAAATCAAAAAAAAAAAGAAGAAGAAGATACCAAGAAGCAAGAGTTGCGAAGTAATGGTGAAAGTCATCCCATGGTCTTTCTCTATTTCACACTCAACAGCTCTTTCTCCATATCTCACTGTCCGCAACTATAATTATTCTTTCAGATTTGGAAGTCTTTTTGTGCGACAAAAAATAAAATATGGGAATGATTTGGCGCATACAGTGATTTTATCTTTTTGGCTTTTTTCTTTCTTTCTTTGTTTTTTGTAAACTCGCTGAGAATGTATTTGAAAAAGACTGATGTTTATTCACGTTCGTCGAACACATATATATACATCTATATTCTTGTTACAAGAAAACTCCAACCTCAAGTTTATCTACAACTACTCAACCTTATCGTAATCTATATCAGAGATATGGAAGTATATTCCTTAACCGACACAACCAACTTAACCACTCTTAACACTCCCCCTTAAGTTGGAGAGTGTAAGTTTCGAACACCCAACTTAGAAAGCAAATAGTGAAATGTTGCGCTCCCCAACGCCTTGGTCATAATATGTGCAAGTTGCTCTGTTGTTCTCACATGTCGAGTGGCAATGAGACGATCTTGAACTGCATCTCTCACACTGTGACAATCAGACTCTATATGTTTGGTTCTTTCATGAAACACTGGATTTTCTGCGATATGTAGAGCAGCCTTACTGTCGCAGAACAACTGCATAGGCTCTTTGTGATCAACTCCCAAGTCTGCTAACAGCCGTTTGAGCCATTTAAGCTCCTTTAATGTTGCAGTCATTGCTCGATACTCCGCTTCTGCAGAAGAATGCGACATTGTGTCTTGTTTCTTTGTCCTCCAAGATATAGGAGAGTTACCCAACAGCACCACAAACGCAGACAATGACCTACGAGTCTTGGGACACGCATTCCAGTCCGAGTCGCAAAATGCTCGAACTCGCAGATCACTAACCGCGTTGGGCATTACTCCTTGGCCAGGACAGCCATTTAGATAGCGCAACACTCTAACCACTGAGTCCCAATGCACCTCTCTTGGCGCATGCATTACCTGAGACAACACATGAATCGAATAACACAAATCAGGTCGAGTTATGGCGAGATACACAAGTTTCCCCACAAACCGTCTGAAGCGTGCATGATTTTTATACAACGGACCGTCATCGGCTAGCAGAGTATGGTTTTGCTCCATTGGAGTAGACACCGGTTTGCAACCCAACAGTCCTGCTTCAGCTACAATGTCTAGGACGTATTTCCGTTGTGAGAGAAACATTCCTTCGGGTCCCCTAGCTATCTTGATGCCGAGAAAGTACTTTAGCTTACCAAGGTCCTTCATCTTAAAGCAAGTGTTCAAATATGATTTAAACTTTGTCAACATGTCCAAATCGTTTCCTGCTAAGACCAGATCATCCACATAAATGAGAACTCGGAGACTTTTGCTTCCTTTGATGTATGTAAACAGAGAATAATCTTAGTAGGACTGTTTGAAACCAAACTTCTTAAGCGCACTTGTCAACTTGGCAAACCAACATCTTGGGGCTTGCTTTAAGCCATACAGGGACTTTCGCAGACGACACACCTTATCAGGGTTGGCAGAGTGAAAACCTGGAGGCATTTTCATATACACTTCCTCCTCTAAATCACCATGGAGGAAGGCATTGTGGACATCCATCTGGTGCACTTCCCAGTTCAATGCAATTGCTACTTCCAGCAATGTTCTAACGGTTGTGAGCTTGGAAACATGTGCGAAAGTCTCGTCATAATCTTCTCCTTCTACCTGCTTGTTTCCACACACTACCAGCCTTGCCTTACACCTTTCCACTGTGCCATCTGCATTAAACTTGTACTTGTATATCCACTTTGACACAAGCGCTTTCTTTCCTTCTAGTAAATCAGTAACATCCCAAGTTCTTTGTTCTTCTAAATCAACTACTTCAGTTGTCATAGCATCATTCCATCTCGGATCAAGCATTGCTTCTTTATAGCTGTGAGGCTCAACATACTCTGAGATAGCTGCAAGAAAGACTCGGTGTTTCTCTGAGAAGGCAGCATCAGTGACATACGCAGAGATAGGATAGGAGATTTTACCTGGAGCCGTTTTGGACACTGAAAGGAGCCCGGGACGAACTGGATGATGGGTGTGTTTATCGGGATCACATCGTGCATTGTACGTGACGTAGTCACAAAGCTTCACTGAAGGCTTCAGAACTCGGTGTCCTCTTCCGTAAGTCTCATATTCAACAACTGGTGATGATGATTCCTGAACACATTCTTCCACGACTTGTGATACTGAACTCGGTTTTGTTGTTTCTTGTGGAACCGGACTTACTGATTCTTGACACTGATCAACAGCTTCCCTTGTGCCCTCAACGAGATCATCTTCTAATCTCCCCCTGGTTTCAAACATCGGAAGCTCAATGACAGGTCCCTCTTTAGTAGTTGGAGTATATGGACTCAAGAAGGGATATATATCTTCACGGAAGACTACATCCCGAGACACGAAGAACTGATTTGTTTCGAGATCATACAACTTCCATCTTCTCTTTCCAAACGGATACCCAACGAAAACACATCTCCTGCTTCTCTCAGAGAATTTGTCTTTGCTGCGCGACTGCATATGAGCACATCAAAGACAACCAAATGTCTTGAGGTCATCATACGTAGGCATTTTTCCATGGAGAATCTCATACGGAGATTTCCCATTATGCAGAGACAAGGGAGTGCGATTAATCACGTGTACCGCAGCTAGCACACTTTCTCCCCAAAACTTGATAGGAAGACCAGCTTGAAATATCAGGGACCGCGAGACATTTAGAATGTGACGATGCTTTCTCTCCACTCTGCCATTTTGTTGCGGTGTAGCAACACATGAAGTTTGATGCACTATTCCATTCTCATCGAAGTACTTGGAAAGGCACATGAACTCTGTTCCATTATCAGACCGAATTGTCTTCACTTGTCTCCCAAACTGTCTCTGCGAGTGATTACAAAAGTTTGGTAGAATTGTTTTAACTTCAATTTTCTCAAGCAACAAGTGTATCCACACTGCTCGCGAGCAGTCGTCTACGATGGTGAGAAAGTAAATCGCACCAAACAACGAAGGTGTACGATAAGGACCCCAAAGATCAACATGGACCAACTCAAAAGGAACTAAAGCTTTATTATAATAACTCTCCGAAAACACTCCTCGAGTTTGTTTTGATTTGAAACAAATATCACAACCACCAAACTTATCCGTATTCTCGTTAACACCAGAGAGAAACGGCAAATATCCTAAAACACCATAAGACGGATGCCCCAACCTGCGATGCCACAAAGTCTTGTCTTCGGCAGCTTTAACTCTGTGTCCTCGCACCACTGTTACATCCCGATAAACGTAAACACCATCCCGTTCTTCACCGGCTCCAATCAGAGTCTTCGTAAAACGGTCCTGTAAAATACACAAGGTGTCAGTGAACACAGCCAGACAACCAGTTTGCTTCAAAAGCTTTGCAACAGACAAGAGTGTGCAGTTAAGGTTCGGCACAAACAAAACATTCGACAATGTTATTTTCTCCGACAATCTGAGTTCACCAGATTTTGTAGCCGGCACTTGACTACCATCTGCGAAACTCACAGGACACGACACTATGTCTTTTACGTCTATCAGAAGTCTCACATCACCTGTCATGTGATGAGACGCTCCGGTATCAAGCACAACCTCACCTGTTTGTCTCTTACCATTAAGTTTGTCGAGAACTACCGACGGTTTCTGTGACTCGAGAAGGGCCGTCAAGGACGCCCACTGTTCTGAGCTCAGCGCAGGCACAGAAGCTGGTGTTGCTGTCGTTGCATTTGATCGTGGTTGATTTCGTCCTCTGCCCCTGCCTCGGCCACGACCACCTTTATCGCTTTGATTACGCTCTGTCCACCAGTCAGGGAATCCAATGATCTGCCAACAGTCCTTCTTCTCGTGGCCTGTTCTTCCACAGTGGGAACAAACCACACCACCACGAACTCTTCCCACGGCAGGAACAACTGTGTTTCATGTGGAGTGCTCTGTTGTGGTTCCCTCTGTTTTCATCAGGAAACCCACTGCATCTTGTTTTGTCTCGACTCGAGACGAGAGAATACGTCTTTCTTCCCTTACAACCCTTTGATAGACTGAATTGAGTTCGGGAAGCGGTTCCATACTGATGATATTGGTACAGACATTCCCGAATCTGGCATCATCGAGTCCCATAAGGAACATGTGAACTTTTTCTTCTTCGTAATCCTGGCTTATCTTGTCCGAAGCTCCGCAGGTACACTTATGAAGAGGTTTGTAACTCAGCAGCTCTTCCCACTTTGTTGACAGCTGTCCAAAGTAGTCAAGTACACTAGATCCTTCTTGCTTACAAGCCGCCAACTCGGCTTTCAACTGGTGTACACGCACTGCGTTACCAATCGAAAATCTTCTCTTGAGGTTACTCCACATCTTGTACGCATCAGGCGTGAATGTCACGGTATAACGGATCGCAGACAAGATCGACTCTCGCATCCAACCCACGATCATCGAGTTCACCGTCTTCCATGCCTCTACTTCAACTGGTTTCTCTTTCTCATCCGGCATAACCAACGTTCCATCAGTGAACCCCACTTTGCGCTTAGCACGCAGGGCATTCTCAAGCTCGGACACCCACTCAGCATAGTTTTCACCTGTCAACAAGACTGGTGAGATCGACACACTGGGATTGTCTGACGAAGAAAGAAAATATGGTGAGACCATGTTACTTTCGCTACCACTTGCAGCGACAACTTTTCCTGTCATGTTTTATTTCTCAACGAGAGTATTGGATCTTTGTTTAGTTAGGCTCTGATACCATGTAAACTCGTTGAGAATGTATTTGGAAAAGACTGATGTTTATTCACGTTCGTCGAACACATATATATACATCTATATTCTTGTTACAAGATAACTCCAACCTCAAGTTTATCTACAACTACTCAACCTTATCGTAATCTATATCAGAGATATGGAAATATATGCTTAACCGACACAACCAACTTAACCACTCTTAACATTTTTGTTTTTGTTTTGCTGTATATGAATGGAATATATTTTGGAAAGTGCAACGTTTGAATATGTTTTTATTAATATGAGAGAATTAATTAGGGTCAGAAATTGGCTTCAACTGGTAGATTTCCTTTTTGTTAATTGGTGTAATCAATGCAACTAACGGGGTAAAAATGATATGGTCAGCACTGAGTTTGAATTTATTGGTTTTAATCCTTTTTTTTTGTCAACATTTTTCTATTATCCATCAAGTCCAAAGGACACACTACATATGTGAGATCAATGTTAACAACCCAAATTGAGCCCAAACACATACAACATTAAGATAAACATCAACATAACACGTTTAGGCCACTTAACAAAGTTCAAGCCACGTGGCATCTGCTAGATGAAGATGAACCGCCTCAGTTTCTGCGTCTTCTCCGGCAATAAACCGTCCATCTCCACAAGGTCTTAAATCAAGTCTTGAACAGAGATCCCACTTGCTCCTTTTGCGATAATGAACCGATGATCATAAGAGGATCTATGAACTCACTAGATCAATAAACTCCAAGATTGAGACACCTAATCAAAGGCCCCAATCTACTTTTCTGGTCTAACTCCATCAAGAACAATCTCACAGCCTTAGTTCTATTTCAAAGGGAAACTTACACTCAAGACCGATACACAACGGAAGGTGAAGTTTTACACCCAAATAAGAAAGAACCAAGCAAACTCTAGCAAATCGAAACCCTCATAATCATCGAAATAAAACTTTTAAAACCATGCAAAAGGAAGAAGTACTTTATTTATTGAAAATCAAACCCAATCAAAGAATAAAATAGCGTGATGAGCCGCTTTGATTGAGTTCAAAACACCACAAAATCGCCTAACGCGAACAAAAGATCCGACCAAGCGGAAGATAAACTCGATCCAAGGATCGAAAATATATTACAAAAAAAAAGATAGAATCAATTCTTTCCTCTGAAAGATTGAGAATTTGGTATGAGTAAAGAATTGAGAGAAAATTTCTCTCCCTAGAAGAAGAGAGAGACTTTTGTGTCTGAGAGCTGGTTTTAATCCTTTTTAAATCGTAAACTACTACTCTTTACAAAAATGAAAAATTTTACGATGAAAAATTTATTAATAATGTTACAAATGTTTTTATATTTGTAAAAATAATTATCTATTTAAAAAATTCTTTTAAATCATCATTTTTTAATTTGACCCAATTTTGTAGTCGAATTGATAAACCTGGTAATATGATATGTAACCCAGTTTTAATTCAAAAATCTGATAAAAGCAACAAAAAAAAACTAAAATCTAAATCTAATCCATAGGTAACTGATATGAATCTCAATATTTTAATAATTATATGTTTATATGAATATAATTAGAGATAAAGATCAAAATAGAACAAAAAAAAAATTGTCCCAAAAATAACATCCAAAGAGAAAAATGACCAAAATAAACTTTATTAAATGATGTAAATATGTATTTATACATTTGGGTTAACTAATCTAAACTTAGGGTTTAGAGTTATGGGGTGGGAGTTTTGGAGTTGAGATTTAAAAATTAAGAAATCTTAAAAATATTAAAATTTTCAAAATAAAAAAGGTCTTTTTTGGTCATTTTTTCTTTCAAAGTTTATTTTTTTGACAAAAACTTCAAAACGTGCTATTTGAGAGACTTGCCCATATAATTATGTGAGAATTAGAATAGTATAATGGTTTATGTTTATGTTAAAAGATTTAAAATTGAAATGAGGTATACTTAATCTTTTTAATATGTATCAACCTGTATCACATTGATTAGTGCTTATTTTAATATGTTATAATAAAAATGATCAAATATTTTGGTTCAATTTATTTTGTATTTGATAATTATTTTGTATGTCTCATATAATAACTCACAAAAATTTTAACCATAAAGATATCAAAAGTAATTTGTAATAATATAATCAAATAATAAAAAAATATTGTGATATTTTTTAAATAGAAATATTTCACCTATTTAAAACAAAATATATTATAGTACTATATTAAAAACATATTTTTTGGGAAATATATAGGAATTATTCATGTATACAACGTATATTTATAGATTTAGCAACAATCAAATTTTAATTATTTTGGTCAAAAATAATGAATGTTGTTACATATATATAAGAATGACATTTTCTTGTAAATAATTTCAAAAATTAAAGGTAGAATTCTAATAGAAATTATGTTTTAATAATATAGACCGAGGAATTGTGTCAAAAATTTGTTGGTTTTCAAATTTCAAAACTTCTTTGTATCAACTACTACTGAACTGGATCAGTACAGGGCATATGCAAAGTAACCAACCGCTTAAAACATCCCGATTTTATACAATAATTTTATATGCATATGTAACACTATAAACATTATATAAAGAATGAGGGCATAAATTTGTATATTAGAGTAGAGCATTACAATTTTTTTTTAAGTTAGACCGGCCTGTTAGTCATGTAAATCTGGATTAATCTGTTTTGTAATTAGTGTAAAATTAGTTGATATTTAAAATTATATCTGAATCATGTTGATCTGGATTAATCTGTTTCGTAATTAGTGTAAAATTAGTTGAAATTTAAAATTATATATGAATCATGTTAAAATGACAAATCTATTATTTTGTGCAAACAATGTTTTTTCTTGGGTTTTACAAAAGCTAGTCCTTTAACCTGTCATACTTCTGCTGACTTTGACCGTAGAAGACAAACTTAAGAATCATATGTTCAAGGTGTTATCTGTACATAGACTTGCTTGTTGGTTGATTTGGCTTGAAGCCTTGAACATATAATTATTAAGTTTGTAAATAATATGTTGAATCCATTTTCTATCAAAATCCTTTGGTAGTGAAAAAGAGAGTATTTTCTATCAAATTCAACAAGCTTGCAACCCATTATGACATGTGTTCTAAAATACTATAAATTAAAATTAATGCATAATACCGAATAAATTAGAAAAATTTAAACCAGCATCTCTTTATATATTAGTAGCATTTAGCATGTCTATAATGATGTGTGAGAATGCAAGTTCTATATATTTTTATTTTATGCGTCTATTAAATATGACGTTCTATTAATAAATTGGAATCAAGCCACTGTCTAAAAAGAGTCACGTTGAAGTATTCTATAGCACGGTCTTTTTTTCACGTGTATTAACTTTTGATATTTTTCTTAATTAACCATGTATTCATTTGTATTAGTCCACTAGCGAGGCAGTAACCGATCAAATAAGCAAAGGTTTATCGATTACTTTAATTGCAAGTTTCCTACTGCAACTTCCATCGCATAATGATAACGACCCGTGCGTGTACTAATCAATGGTGGAAAATGATTTCTTAATAAAATATGTTATACAATACTATTATACATTAAGTAGCAAAGCTGGAATATTCTTTTTTCAACGGCTAGTTGAACTATATTCACTTCGTTTCAATTTAGGTGTCATTGTAGTATAATTTTTTTTGTTACCGAATAAATATTTTTTATAATTTTAGTGTAATTTTCCATTAATTTATCTTTTTTGCCTCTAATTAAATTAAGAGAAACATTAAATGTTAGGAAATTTCAATAGCTAAATAAGAGTAAAAATTGAACATTTAACTAGTCTTTTGTTTTGCGTCAAAAAATTTAAAACGACATCTAATTTGAAAAAGAGGGAATATTATCTAAAATAAAAATGATTTTTATATATCTATTCTATTAAATTATAGTCTTATTTAAATTTTACTATGGCATAATTTAATTTAGACCTATTAAATAAATTGTGACTAAATATAAAAACATGTTATTTATAATATTTTCTATGATAACATTAATAGAGAAATTTAAGGTGAAATTTTATTTAAGATTTTTTCCAATCTTTTTAGTAACAATTTTACATTTATTAATTGATAGTCATATTTAATAGGGAGATTTGCCAAAATACTCTAAAAAATCAAATATGTTGTCTCAGAAAACTTTTCTTCCTTTTATCACATTTTCTCTAAAATACCCTTAATTGAAAGAATAAATAAATTAAAATAAATGTTAAATTTTTGAAAACATAGGAAAAATATAAAAAGGTGATTTCATTAATAATATGATTGGATCGAAATTATTTTTTTCAAATTTTTTTTTTAAAAGTTGGTCTACGATCTCCAGAATGTATATTCTCAAATTTTGATTTTTTCTACTTGTGGTAGAATGTACATTACACGACTTATTTCTAGATCTACTGTTTGGTAGAAAACAATTACTACCACTTCTACATAATTCTTGAAAAATGAGAATATATATTCTACCTTCTTCGTTATTCTACATGTTTTTGAAAATACATTCCAGCGTCATATACAATCTTTTTCTGCTCTACTCTACGAAGAATATCATATTCCATCGATATCCTTCTATTCTACCTTGGTAGAAAACATTTCTACCAAAACATTTATGAAATTCCTAAAATCTAGGAAATTTAGTTAGGATATCTTATCTATAGATTTATCTAGATTTGAACGTGTAAAAAAAAAAACTCTTCCTCCACACCATTTTCTTCTCCCTTTCACGTTTCTCTTTTTCAAAGAGAAAATTTACACTAAATCAATATTTTCTCTGGTTCTCCAGTAAACATCATCTCGGTTAATATGATACATGTATTTGTAAGCTGTGGTGAATGGATACTGGGAGCCAATAATGGATGGAGCTTTGTTGTCGATGCAAAAAAATGTGGAAGACTCATTGCGTTGGAACCAAATACGACTCTCAATGAACTCAAGACAACGGTTTTGGAGGATTATGAAATTGGTGAGGAAAATTACAGTGCTGTGTTAAGCTTTTTGCCTGCTGAGATGATGAACACGGCGGTTCCTGTTATTATCTGTAATGATCGCCAAGTTAAAAAATTTGTTGTGTATGCGAAGAATAAAAAATCAGTTCAGTTGTGCATGACGTTTACACTACTCAGAAGAATAAACTCAACACTAAACTGAATGAGCAGCCATGTAATTTAAGTGCTGGAGATGATGTGACTCCGGTTGAGTCAAGGAATCAAATGAAACACGATATATTTGAAGATGAAGTTCATGTTGATGTTGGTGATGATGTCGACAAGACTAAAAACAAATCTGAAGGCAGCAAAAAGATGGTTAGGTTTTCTCTAGTGGATGCATTAAAAAGGATCAATATTTTCAAAGCAAAATGTTCTCAAGGCTGCTATGGAAATGTGTGAAATGACGAACAACTTCGACTACAAGGTTGTAAAATTTGACAAAACGTTTTGGTGTATAGCGATGTGCAGACAATATTTGTAACTGGAGTGTGCATGTAGTGTGTTTGGAGGGGTCTTCATATTTTGTAATCAACAAGTATGTGGCTGATCATACTTGTGGTCCATCAAGCAAAACAAAGTAGCTAAGATAGCCTCGGCGAAGAGTATTGGAAATCTGATCCTGCATAAGTATGAGGGTGTCAATGAAGAGCCTAAACCGAGAGATAGCATATTGATTATGCGTGCAGAGCATGGGTGTGATATCTCTTATTCATTAGCATGGAATGTTCGTGAGTATGCCTTCAACGTTGTAAGAGGCATACCAGAGAAGAGTTATGAAAAAATCCCAAAATACTTGCACATGTTAAAACAGGAAAATCCGGGTACGCATTGTTAGTATGGAATAGAAAATGATGGAAAATTCAGATTTCTATTTATTTCTTTCGGCCAGTTAGTAAGAGGGTTCTATAAAGCCATTCTTAAGGTCATCGTTGTAGACGGGACATTCTTGAAGAATAAATACAAAGGAGTTTTACTTGTAGTAACAGCTTTAGATGAGAACTCTAATTTGTATCCAATTGCATTTGGCGTTGTTGATTCAGAGAATGATCGTTCATGGGAGTGGTTTTTTAGGCATTTGTAGGTTGTTTTTGCAGACGAGCTTGGTTTGGCCTTTGTATCAGATAGACATGGCTCAATAGCAAAAGCACTAGCGAAATTTTATCCTTTAGCTAGTCATGGTATTTGCATTCACCATTTGTTGAATAATGTGGTCACATTTTTCAAGGAAAAGGGCATGGTTGGATTGGTTTTAAAAGGCGTCAAAAGCATATAGAGTTCCATATTTTCAGAAGCTCTTCTATGATATTTGCAAAATCAGTCCATCCATCAAAAATGATTTGATTGAGGCAGATGTGAGAACATGGGCGCGTTGTCGATTTCAAGGTTTCAGGTACAATATTAGAACTACAAACCCTGCTGAGTCGATAAATTTTGCATTACAATCTCCTAGAAAATATCCAGTTATTCCCTTGTTAGACAACATCAGAGAGATGTTAACCCGACGGTTTTATCAGCGTAAAATCCTAAGTTCAGGCCATACACACCTTTTAACTGCTAAAGTGGAGAAGAAGATTGATAAAAGAATTGAAAAGGGTAAAAGATTTATTGTTTATCCAATTAGCAGCACCTGATTTCATGTGGTAGGAGACACTATTGACTGCACTGTTGAATTAGAGAGAAGAACTTGTTCATGTGAGAAGTATAACTTGTTAAAAGTTCCTTGTAGACATGCTATTAAAGAAGGTTTCTCTGTTGGGAAGGAACCACACTCACTCACTGATGAGTTGTATAAAACTACCACATGGAGAGCCGCCTATGTGGAAACTATAAATCCAATAGACATTCCTGAAGATGCTTGGCATGTCTCATTGGCTGTTGAAAATACTGATATTTTCCACCCGAAACGCAAAGGTTTGCTGGTAGGCGAAGAAAAAAAAGACATGAAACTGTCGAAGACAAGATGCGATAGAATCAAGGATCTCAACAAGGTAAGAGACACAATGCAGCCGATGTGGTTTTGAAGGCTACAATAGAGCGAGAGGTGATAGAGCAATCTAGACAAATTTTGTTTCTTTTTCATTTGTTACGTTAAGACTTGTTTTGTTTAAAATTTCTGCAACCCGTATTTTATTTTGTTATGTGAAATTTGTTTTATCTCAGACACCTAAGCTTACGATTTGGTTGTTCTTTCTTAGATTCGTATTTCTGTTTCAGACGAAGGTTTTGTTTTGTTTTTGAAATTATGAAAATCACACAAACAAGATTATATATTTATGTATGTGCTAGTTTTACGTAAATAACACAATAGTGGAACTGGTTACGGCATGTTCCAATATTCCAAATGATTTGGGTTTGAAGGATGGCACTCGTTAAAAATATTTTTATAAAAAAAATAATTTATTAAAATAACAAGTATCAAACTATATGTATTTCATCACATGGCGACTATTGCACAACATCTATATTAGTTAAGACTCGATTTTGTTTTACTAGGGTTCCGTGTTCAATTCCTTCACCCGTGAGACAACCACTTTTTTACAAGGAAATCATATTTCCTGAATAGGATTATAGGAATACATGTTAGCATTACAAGTATATTATTACAGCCATCTCGGTTTCGATATGCCAAAAAAAGACAATAAGACACGTTTTAACATATTTGCTCATCAGCATTCTCATATGTAATGAAATATCATGATCTCCTGTCTCTCGTAGAACCCAGTCCACTGCTTCACTTTAAGTTCTTGAAGGCTACACATAATAAACTTCTATAGACAATCATCACTTTATGAACTAAAGTAACCAGAATTGCATAACCACCAAAGTAATCAAATTACATAGACCATAAAATCTGAGTTTCACTTGAAACATCTAATCTCTAAAGTAATTGAACACCTAATCTCTAAAGTAATTTAACTTACAAAATACCAGAAAAACAGAGTGTAACTCTAACTTAAATCTACAACCTCTGATGGTGCATGTTTAGGAGGTTCAAACTTGGACATTCTCTCAATCAACAAGGGATCATTTTCCTCTACAAATAGATCAATTCCAATCTTAATCTGAGCAGATCTAATGTAGTCATCATCAATGAGATCTAGGTCTAGGCCAAGGGCATGAGCTTGGATGTGTTTAATCGCATACACTCCACAAGAGAAATTGAGTACTTATTAACATTATAATCTTTCCTGCTTT
This sequence comes from Moricandia moricandioides, assembly GCA_905132885.1. Classification (NCBI taxonomy): domain Eukaryota; kingdom Viridiplantae; phylum Streptophyta; class Magnoliopsida; order Brassicales; family Brassicaceae; genus Moricandia; species Moricandia moricandioides. The sequence continues at coordinate 114,894 of CAJHQQ010000706.1, forward strand.
TTTCTGGCTGAACAGCTTTGACGATGTGAGGGATGATGGTAGCGAATGCGTCTGCAATTTTGTCGTGTTTTAAGCCTGCACAATCAAAAACTTCAATTGTTCTCAGTACAAAGTTGATACACAAAGATATCCAATGATTCTTGTTGACGAAAACTGGAGTGTAGACACGATGGACGTCAACCTCCCACTTTTTGTTAGTTCTCCCATGCCAAGGAATCTCTCCATTTCCATAGGATATGAGCAACTCATTTAGTTTGAACTAATTCTTCTTATCCACCAACAGTTGCTTGTATGCATTAGAGACCTCTGCGCTAAATGAGCAACTCATAAATCCCATATTATCTGTGACATGCCATCATCTCAAGGACGATTCTTCCCGGAAAAAAAACATACAAGCATCGAGTTCCTAAAATAAATTAAAATCATAAGTATACTAATGAAATTTTATAGCTAAGCAAATTTGAGTGACAAAAAGATAGTTCTTATAACATTATTTAGCCATTCTTTTGGGTTAATTAACTGATTTGCTAATGCATAAGTATAAACACTTAAAAGAAAGTATAAACACTTGGTCCAATATGTAGATCTCTGAAATATTCAAATAAATAATTAGTAAAGTAACATACAAAACACTTAAAATAAGCTACATATGATTGCAAAACTTACTTGGGACACATAGACCAATTTTCCAATCTGTCCCACCCTTCAAGTGAGTAGTAAATTAACGGCGCGTCGGAATCGTCTTATCCAAGATGTCCTTTTCGACTAGAGATGGTAACTTCTTCTTATTGATAACCTTGTGAGGTTTAGGACTCACAGTTTGTGCTGTTCGCAATGAAGTACATGGAGTCAACCATTCATCAAGATCGTCCTCTGTTGAAGGTTGTGATAGGTCAAAACATTTTATGCTGGTGTTTTGAGAAAGTTGGTCCCTTCTTTTTCGTATGTAGTTTTGAGTATTCAATTCAAGTCAATATCATGCATTTGTGAAACCTTAACATCATAAAAATTCACAAAATTAGTCATTTTATTATGCTAAATGAAAATCATAGTTATTACAATGACCTTATGTTGTCTTATATTACAAACTTCAAAAAAAAAAACAGTAACTAAAAAAGTTATATTACAAAGACCATATATAATTTTATATTACAAACTTAATAAAAAAGGTAGAAACTAATACATATTATATTACAACGGCCTCAGCCATTTCAATCCATTACAAATTTTAACAACCTACAACATGACTTTAAATTACACAACAACTTAACCATCAATACATTACACACTTAAAGAACTACAACAAGACCTTATATTGCAAACTTAATCTAAAACAACAACTCCAAATCTCCAAAATACAAAAAAAATGAATTTACAAGTTACTTTTTTCTTACTAACCTTTGCCCTAGAACTCACCGGTTCTTTGCTTTTGGAAGACTGTCCATTGCCCTTATCCATCAAATCTTTGAGTAGTTTAATCTCACTCTCAAATTTCTTCTCCATCTTTTCTTCAAGGGTAGAGAATGAAGCTTTAATCCCACTCTCCATCTTTTCTTCAAGTGCAGCGAATGAAGCTTGAACCTCACTCTCTATTTTCTTCTCCATCTTTTCTTCAAGTGAAGTGAATTAAGTGCGAATCAAGCCTTCAAAAAAACTCTTCATACCTTCATTTAGAGTTCCATGTGATTCTGCTGCCTTTTTACATAAAAGTTTCGTCTTTCGTGTTTATGCACTGTGGTCAGCTATCTTACTTCTAGCTCGTTTTAGACCGATAACTGAGCTCTCACCACCAGCCAAAGTGGTCACTGCATCAGCATTATCAGCAACATCCTCATTACTCAGCTTAATATCAATATCACCACCCTCTTCAAGAAAAGTCACTACATATTCGTCGAAATCCCACATGGAAGTGCTCCACTCATGTCGTTTTTTGATCAAATCAAGCATATGATCAACCCTTTCATCAGTCAGTTCATCATCCCTCACGAACGCCGCATCAATAAGCACCTCTTGATCTCGAGAAGTAGAGATGCATGGATACAAAGTACATTGCAAAAATAATAGAAACATGGTGCATAATCAAACATAATATAAATTAGTTGTTGATAACTCATGAACATAATTACGAGAATAAACCAAAATCAGATAACTTAGGAAACATCAAAACTCGGTAGGTCTAAATCAGGTGACCAAAAAAACAGAACTCAACACACAAATAAAAATTAAAAACTTACATGAGACCCAAAAATGTTCAAACTGGATGATGTCTTTGTAGGATATCTTCGCAGCTCCACCCCAGTATCCACATCTAGGACCAATACACTCTGGGTTTTTCTACTTACCCAACATTTCTCCAAAGTCTGGAATAGCTTCCATGATCCATATCTGAAAGGCATACATAAATCCATCCAACACATAGCTCTTCTTGTTCTTCAGTTTCTTCATCGACGTGATGGTTGACTCAACTAGAGCATCAAATGACTCAATACCCCATGGATACATTCGTAGCTTCTCAATATTCATCACTAGCTTAATGTACTTGTGGGAAATGTTAACCTTCTCATCTTTTACAATCAACACACTAGCAATTACAGATAAATAAATCAATATGATCTTGTCTACATGGCTCCATTTGTGACAATGTTGTAGGTGTTGTAAGCTTATCGACTTCAAACCGATCTTCTCGCGTATTTTCAACAATTAACTCTAAAATCTCATGTCATCTTCCCACTTCTCAAAACCACAAGTCGCCTCTTTGCTGCAATTTAGAGTTGTGACTGCATGATACTCCTGAAGTGAAACCTAAGAGGCTAGCCAGAAAACTCAAACCATAACTCGTGCTTCCTGGTTGTGAAAAGCTGTTTGCACATGAAGTTGGGTATCAAACGTGCTGAATATCCCATGTTGTTGTCATAAAAGGCCATAATGTACGTGAAAAGTGGGTCGCTCTTCACTTCCGCATACTCTGTGGAAAATAGAATATGCAAGCGCTTGAGTAATGATGTTTTGCGGCTGTTATTGATCTTATCTACTTGAGGTTTGAGACCACGATCGAAAATATGCTTTGGAAGTGCTAAATCCATCCCTACATAATCAAAATTGAAACCAAAAGAAAATATAAGTTATATTTTCTTATGTAAAAAACAACTTTAAAACAAAACATATATTTTATAATGGCTCCAAGATAGAAAAAAAGAACAAAAAACTCTTCTCTATTCTCGTGTTGCTAATATAAAAAATTAAATAATTATATATAAATACCTTTTTATTTATTATTTACAGTGCCAATCTAACGTAAGTATATTTTCCTAACTATCCTATCCTACTTGACTTTGTATCAAATCCCACAACAATTTCAACCAGATAAAGCTTGATAAAACTAGTCAATAGGAAGTCTCATAAATCCAACAAGGAATGATCTATTATTTTACTTGTAATAGACAAGACAGAGAGTATCAAGAAGTCAAACAAATTCTGGAAAGAAAACAACATGCAGCAACAACAACAACGACTTCGGAATATATAATCTAAAAAAAGCAACAACAATCAAAGCTTTGTGAAGGGAGAAAAACAAAATAATGAATCTAAAGTTTCAAAATTCAACAACAAATACCCGTGAAATAGAAAAATATAAAGAAAATGTAACTCGAAATATGTTGAAGTAAATCAAATAAGGGGGAAACAACAGAGGATGAAAGCAGAGAAGGATGACTTGCCGGAGTTACTCACCGGAGATGAAGCTCAAGACAAGGGAGGATTTGCCATAAACGCTTCAGTGAGTAGATACCGGAGCACACAAACGAGGATGAGAGCAGAGAAGGAAGATTTGCCAGAGTTATTCGTCGGAGATGGAGCTCGAGACAAGAGAGGCTTCGTCGTCGTTCTTAACGAAAGAGAAACCATCAGGGGGGCTGATTTAGGGATTAAATGATTTGCGTGCTTATTTATTGGTTTTTTTAATTTAATATTAAATTGTTAACTAAATATATATAAAAAATCTGAGGCTAAAAATGTATTAAATTCAAAGTAAAATGGTATTAGGAAAACATTTAGAAATAAAAACTTAAAGGGACGAGCTCTTTTTTTTTCCCTAATTAGCAATTTTTTTATTTAATAACTAACTTTTCTTCATGTGTTATATCTAAAAAATACCACATTAACGGTACTAATGTAATATATAAGTTTCGCCACCACTAGATTTTTATCTTACACGTATCCTTCCCATTTTTTTGTTATAATTCCCCCCACAGAATAATTGATAACTGACCCAGTACAATCTTTTATTAAGATTGTTGTTGCACAATACTTAAATTTTTTTATAGCTTATATTAACATTCAAGGATTCACGACAGACATTATATTGAATGAATTATGTTTGATTGCACTGTTTAATTAATGGAGTAATTTATTTACAATATCATCAAATTGAAAATGTAATCTTAACTATAAACTCAAATTTATAGATTTTCGTCAAAAACTTGATGAAATATATGCAACCGATTTATTTATACTATATTCATTTAATTGGACTAACTTATTTACAATATCATGAAAATTTAAAAATGGAAGTTTAAATATAAATTCAAAAACAATAAGATTAAGATTATCATCGATATTTAGTAATTTATTTAAAAAAATCATATTTAAATATTCCGTGATATCTTCCAAATCCTTCCAAATCTTCCTCTTATATAAGAAACACATGAATAGTTTTTTTTTATGATATGAAATAGTAGAATACAGTAAAATCTTTTATAATTTCCCAAATTTTTAATTTAGATTCAAAATCATAATAAAATTTAAGAATACAAGTCTAACAATAAACTAAGAATGGTTTAGTAACAAATATTGTATACAAAATATTAAAATGATATAAAATCACAATGTTTAATAAGAATAAATTTAATTTATTGTACATTTGAAAATGGAGACTTAATCTTTATCAATTATAAGTTATAGACGAAATGAATTACATTATAGGTAGGGAAATTATAATATTTTATGTTCAGATTTTACTATTATTATTGTGGTATGTTCATCTATTTAACTATTTCAAATTAATAACTTTTGTACTAAATGTTGCAAGACAAAAATATCTATTCTAATAATAAATGATGGAAACAGTAAAAAATGAATAAAAAGGTAAAAAAAATATAATAATGTTGAACAAAATAAATGAAAAAAAATTGCTATGTAATTACACAATAAATAACTAAAAAATAAATAAAATAATTAATTAATTTATAATTTAAATAATTTTTTTTATTCCATATTATTTTTAGATCGAAATATTTGATTCCATATCATTTATAGATCAAAATATTTGATTGTTTTCAATAATAAAATCGGATATTATTGAATTCCAAATTTGAAACATAAATCCAAATTACCACTTATTTATGTAATTAACTTATTGAAACATAATAATTTTCTAAAAAAATATAAGTCCGTGTTTTAACGCGGTTAATATTCTAGTATACGCTTAAAACAACTATAGATTGATTGCCACAAATTCTTAAACATGCCATGTTTACTAAAATTAGTGACATGCCATTCATTCTTAGCATCCAATCCACAAACTTTATGTTGAATGGGAATGTAAAAATTATAAATCGACTGGAAACAAAAATCTAACATGTATGATATATCCATATGTGAGGAAAAGAAATAGCTAACATAATTTGTATACAAGAACAATAAAATGAATGCTTATTGTTTAAACTTTAAACCCACATAAAAGATATCCAGTTCAAGATTGATAGATCTTTTTTTTTCATTTATGATATAAAGTATGTTCTAAAGTACATTATAGGGTTAAACTTAGGTCTATTAAAGACACAAATCTAAGCTTCGGATGGGAGGTGAAGCCCACAAATAGACCATCTCTCGGATATTCAAATGAGCCGTAAGCAATAGGTCTATATCTGCGTGGCCACATGTGGAGCTAATAATTTCACATTAGAGGGGAATTGATCCCTGGCCTAGACCAGCATGACAATTCCTCTTCTAGTGAAAACCACTATACCACCACGATATAGTTCTAAAATACATTGTAGGGTTTTTAGTTTCACTTGTGGGCCAAACCTACCCCATATATAAAGATGTAACCTAACCTAACTCTAAAATCGTTTTTTTCTTTTGCACATGACAAGCCCACCAACAAACATCAGTAATATCTTCAAAATCGCAAAACGGATCACTAAGGGGTCATAAAAATCTCCTTAAAACAAAAGGAAAAACGAAAAAGGAGCCACCTGAAAGAATAACAAGGTGAGATGTCAAATTGTCATATGTAAGAAGCAAATATTTTTCTTTAGAAAAAGAAAGAAAGTAAGAAGCAAATATGTTTCTGTTTTTTTTTTCTTTTTGGATGTTTAAAGAATGCCCCCAACACTTGCAACTCAATCATTTTGTAAAGTGTTCTTATTATAGACAAAAGGAAAAAGGCATGAAGATTATGTATATTGCATTCCATGCATGGACCATAAGGTCATGGGGTCAATGCTTTAATATCATGCAATGATTATAAGCATCCTCATATGATAACACAATCCGATAATGTTGGGGCCAGTGCTTAAATTTAGTCATCTTATATGTATTTTCATGATTTATCTGATGAAGCCACAAAAGAACTTAGTTTGTGTATGTAAAAGTATATCAGTGGTGGGTGAATGGTCAATGTTTTAACGATGGTGAAGTGTCATGATCGGTTTGGTAAAGACAAATCAACTTCGCAGTTTGATCCGGCCCCAGTTTTGGGTTCAGGATCAATACCAAACTTCCTGCCTCGATTACTGGGCTTTCGTTGCGTAGCCCAATAGTAATATCATATTTTTGATGTAGAATTAAAACGGTAGATGTTTTTGATGTTGCTATGAATAATTTTCTGTAAGATTTAAAAGATCTAATATCTTACATAAAATTTTCTAAAGAAAAAAATAAGTGCTCTAGTTTTATTATTTTCTAGAGCAAAAAACAAAGAAAAAGAAAAGAAAAATGTGTAGCTTTAAATTTTTTTTTACAAAACATGAATGGAAAAGATTTTTTCCACCAGAAACACGGTTTTTTATGCTGTTGTCAACTTGGCACATTACCCCAAATGTGATTTTATTTGTTTGGAAGATGAAAATGAAAGCGCATGGTTGATTAATTCCATCAAATTTAGTAAAATAATGCTTACTGTAAATGCCATAACGTTGATGAAAAAGTGACTAAAACAAATCATATGTTTAGAATCAATTATGGTGTTTGAATTGTCGAACATTCACTAATGTGAGTTGAATCTCAATGCTTCTGTTGCGATTTAAGCCATGATTGACCACAATTCGTTTTAAATTGACGGAATTGTTCAGTTGTTTCACATATTTTGGATATTAGTTTAGTTTTTGACCAAAAAAAAGTTTAGTTTTTGATATGTAATTAAAGCATTCACTCCAAATAACTATCCTAAATCTTTCTTTCATGAAGGCCAGATTACACATAACTCCCCTCAATTTTCACATAACTAAAAATGTTCCTCACACAAACACTTACTCATTAATTTTTTTTTAAAAGAAAATACATAAAGACAAGAACAATTTGTTGAACACTAGCGTTACATAACATAGAACACAATAACTGTTGGATCACATATTACCAACAGAGACCTTAGTAATGCACCGGTGTTGAAAGAGCACACGGAGGTGGAGGATACACATATGGTGGCGGAGGAGGGGACGGATACACATATGGTGGTGGTGGCGGAGGAGGAGGTGGACTAGGCGGAGAGCAGCCGAAAGAAGCACAATTAATAGGATAAGAAGAAAAAGATTTACATTCTGCGGGAGACCGTTGCATTGGTCTTAAAGGTAAACAGTTTCTACGATCATCAAACTCCTGAAGCCTCAGACAAACCTGTGGCTCGCCTGAGAAGAAGTTATCCGAGTAAGTGAAGTTCTCGAGATTCGTTAACCGGCAGATACTCTCCGGAATGTGGCCGGAGAATTTGTTATTTACTATGTTTAACTGCTCTAAACTCTTCATATCACCCATAGTCTCCGGCAAGGAACCCACCAGGTTGTTGAAACTCACGTCAAAAACGGTTAACTGGTTTAGCAAACCGACTTCCCGGTTTAAACAACCGCTAATCTGACTATTCGTGAGAATAGCCTCATGCAACGTTTTCCCCATGTTGTAGAAACTCGGAGGTAGACAAGATCCTTGGAGATCGTTGTTGGCTAAGACAAGAACCGAAACCGGAGAGTTTCCAATGTTTTTCGGTAGCCTAAACCGGAACTTGTTGTTGTTAATAAAGAGAGCGTCAAGGTTTAGGTCAAAGAGTTGACTTGGAACATCGCCGTGGAAATCATTAAACCTAATGTCAATAAACTTCAAAGAAGGTAAACTGAAGACTACGGAGGGGAACTCGCCGGAGAGTTTATTGTTACTGACGTCAAGCTCGTGAAGAAGCTTGAGGCAGTTTAGAGATTTAGGGAGTTGACCTTCAAAACGGTTGGAATTGATATGGAACAAGGCAAGATCGGTTAAGAGACCGAGCTCTAGCGGGAGATAACCAGCGATGTTGGCCCGGTTTAAGTCTATACCGGCTACGGTTAAGACGTAAGGGTTGTCTAAAGCCGGTGCACAGAAGACACCCGTGTAGTTACAAACATTAGGACCACACCAATTAGAAGTGAAGCCATTTGGGTCTGAAGTTATAGTGTGTTTCCAAGCTTGAAGGGCTTTGTAAGCTTTCAAGAGCCTTAGGTTAAAAATGGGAGGAAACCCATGTGCGGAGCATGGGCTGATGAGAGGAGTATTGTAAGTGAAAGCTTGAGGAAGAAGGACGAGGAAGAAAATGAAACAAGAGGTCAAGATACGACACTGGAAGGAGAAAGGTTCTTGTCTCATTTTGAGATGGTTTTTGTTTGTGTTTTGGTAATGGGACTAAGTATAAGGTTGTATATGTATAGGAAAGGGTTTAACCACTTCCGTTGGAAATTTTGTTTATTAATAATACAGTAAAGTAATTGTACATGGCCGATTTGCTAGTGGTTATATATTGAAGAGTCAATCTTTATGTTTCGTGTGTTTGATCTTTTATTTATACTATTTATAAGGGTGAATGGGTGATTAATTCAAATGTAATGATTAATAAGTTTTCTTAATAAAGGGAAACAATGGTTACCAGGTGAGCACTGATTTGACTTTCGTCGGTTTGGTAGAGAAGGTCAAAACTAGCGAAGAATGTTTGTTGATCTCCGTTAATGTATCTACATTTTATGTTGTGTTAGGTTCTGTATACATATGGTAATGTTTTGTTCACCATTCAGATGAGTCATTTGCATAGAAACGAGAGTTCTATTTATTTAAACATTAAAAATACAATTCATCTGAATGACTTATCTGAATGACTTTTAAATCTATCTTATTAAAGTAGAATTACTTTAGGATTTTGTTTGGAAACATGGATAATGAGGATTGTTTGGATACATGGATAGCAGTATTTAAAAATAATTTCTTTTATTTACAAATTTAGCCTTTACATTTACAATAAATCTATCTTATTAAAACTGTAGTACCCATAAAACTTCACCCTTATTTTTTCTTCTTATTTACCATTCTGTGCCATTGAATAATTTAAAAGAAATTTTATTTACGGGATGACTTAATAATTTTTTTATCTAACCGAATAAATTCAAAAACAAGCATAATATTAACAAGATAGATCCAAAAATCTAGCCATTACGTTAACAATATTTTTTATTTCCAAATTACAACCCACAAAATAAAAGAAAATCTATCAATCAATTGAAACTAAAATCTAGAGGTTTTCATATATGAACAAAACGTAATAAATTGCTAAAATTGAGATATTCACTTATTCTTATATTTTAAATCATATATTTTCTGTGTTAGACAACCATATTAATTTGTTAGTTATACATTTTTTCTTATTTCAACAAAAATCTAAAATAAAAAATAGTATTTATATGAAATAATTGAATATTACATAAATTTTATTTTCTAATAGATCAAACAAAAATAAAATATGAACAATTTCAAACATATAAACACATATAAAACCAAACACAATTATATATGTTATATATTACAATTTACTATAACACTCATGCGAGTGTTAGTCATGGTTATCTAAGTACCCATCGACTACAATTCGGTCTTTCTGAATGTTGGGGTTCAAAATGGTTTTACATGAATATACGGACGGTGTCGAGTAGGATCATTCAAGGTCCAGGTAAGTTTGTAGGAACCTAAAAATATTTTAAAATTGTTGGTTTACAAATATTATTAAATAATTAAAAAAATAAAAATAAAAATCAAAACCCGCGCTTTCTAAGCGCGGGTCAAAATCTAGTTTAGTTTTAATTTTAAAGTCATTCAGCTGAACCAATTTGGACCATCTGGATGAAAATTATTATGTCAAAATGATATAATGTCTATTATACACTTTACATAATTCACAAATTACACATCTAAACCTAATATCATTTTGTCACTCACAAAAAATGACAAAACCACATTTTCCCACTAAAATCAAAAATATATTTTTCCGCCAAAACCACAAAACACATTTTTCTGTCAAAATCGCAAAACCGCATTTTTCCGCCGAAACAATAAAAACGCATTTTCCTGCCAAAAATAAAAAAAAAAACGCACTTTCCCTTTAAAACATATTTCCCCGCCAATATCGCAAAAACGCATTTCCTACCGAAACCGAAAAAGTGTTTTTTCGCCAAAACCCGCAAAATGCATTTTCCTGCCAAACTAAAAATGTATTTTCTCGCCAAAACCCGCAAAACAATTTTACTTCCAGAACCCGCAAAAACATATTTTTCCCAAAAACGTAAAAAAAAATATTTCGCCAAAAACGCAAAACACACATTTTTCGCCAAAACCCGCAAATATTTTCTTGCTAAAACTCGCAAACACACATTTTTTCTGCCAAAAACGCATTTTCCCGCCAATAACACATAAACACATTTTCCGCCAAAACCGCCAAACACATTTTCCCGTGAAAACTCGCATAACGCATTTGTCCGCCAAAACCCGCAAAGCACATTTTCCCGCCAAAACGAAAAAAATATATTCTCCCCCTCCCCTAAAATGCAAAAACTCATTTTCCCGTCAAAAACATAAAAACACATTTTCCACCAAAACCGCCACACATTTTCCCACCAAAACTCGCATAACGCATTTTTTCCGCCAAAACCCACAAAACTCGCCTAACACATTTTCCCTCCAAAACGAAAAAAAATATATTCTCCCCCTCCCCTAAAATGCAAAAACTCATTTTCCCGTCAAAAACACATTTTGCCGCCAAAACCGCCACACATTTTCCTGCCAAAACTCGCATAACGCATTTTTCCGCCAAAACCCGCAAAACACATTTCCTCCAAAACGAAAAAATATATTCCCCCCCTCCCCTAAAATGCAAAAACTAATTTTCTTGTCAAAAACACAAAAACACATTTTTTCCGCCAAAACCGCCACTCATTTTCCCGTCAAAACTTGCATAACACATTTTTTCTAAAACCCGCAAAAACACATATTTTCTCCAAAACGAAAAAAAAATATTTTTCCCCTCCCCTAAAATGCAAAAACTCATTTTCCCGTCAAAAACCGCAAAATACATTTTCACAAAACTATATTTTAAACTAATTATATTTTAGATAATAAATAAAAATTAATTGTGAATAAAAGTAAAATTTGATTAAATCAAAATAGAGCTATCTTGGTAATTTATTTACTAAACTTATCTGAATGGAAATGAAAATAAAAAAACAAATATATGTCCATTTAGATGATTCATCTAGGTGAACCATCTAGATGGACAAACAAATAATCCCATAAAATCTGGATAGCTTATCTAGATGGATCATATAAATGAATTAGTTGGATGGAAATGACACATGGTAAAACAAACAACCCCATCCTTATACGGATTTCCCAATCAATTTGCAATAAAAACACACATTTAATGGTAAAATATACGGCTATTATAACACATGCAAATACAACTGAAAATGATACTTTGGAACATCTATAATATGTTGGATGAATCATTACTACATTCAAATCCGATAAAATGAAAAATCTACTAAGAATATCTATTAAATATCGAGAAGTAACACTTACGGCAAACCTAAATAAAAGACTTAAATCATTGGTTTTAGTTAAGTAAAATTCTAATATTGTTTGGTGTTCTTCTTTATTTAAAACTCAGATTTATTTTGGCATTTTTTTAGATATTCCATTTGTTTCTGAAAATGTTATTTTAAATATTTTCTGCTTGTTACATAAAAAAATTATTTTAGAATTCTAATGCAGCTTTCAGTTTAATATTAATTATAAACGTATTTATTTTATAAATAATTTATATATCTCAAATAATATCGGTTAAATAAGTGTGACTAATAAAAATAATTTTTTTTTTAATCTGTATGAAAAATATCAAAATAATATATTTTTGTACATGAAAGGAGCATGTATTACAAAGATACGAAGAGTGATTAGGCACACCGACTCCTGGCCCCCATGGATCTATCATCTAACAGCTTTTATGGCTTGTTTTACTATGACGTCTTTTTTTTTTTAATAAAGAAAAATAGTAAAGCTGATTAGAGAGAAAGTGAAACAGCTAGTCGTATTTGAATAATCCTAATGTCCTTTAATGCCTAAAAAATGTAACTCCTGAATAATTATAAATGACAATATTGGGATATGAACTCCCAAGCTACATGTATTAGTATTACAGTACGATTGCACAATACTAGAAGATAAAAAAGAAAATACAAATTTACGACAGTTGCCTAGTTTCTTCTGACACAAGAGGTACACGATCCAGCACATACGCATGTACAAATAATCAGAAACACGAGGCGCGTTTAGTAAATAATCGGAAGGTTGATACTTGTTAATTACTACCAGAAACACGGTTTAGTACACTTGTAGAACATTATTATGTAGTTATAATATCATTATTCCTTAAAAGCATGAACGCCTATCTGAAATCAAAACCAAATGTTGAAAACTGTGGATATGGACAAAAGCAAAATCTCCCGATTGATCGTCACTAATTAAACTATACTACAACTTGCTTTTTTTTTGGTAACTTCTAATTACAACATGTTGGTAGGCTAGGTCTTTTACTTCGGTATCTATGTTAGAACTCCACAAATAAAAATCTGTTGTTCACTATATATTTCGGCACGATCGCAGGTGCTAGTTAGAGCATGATTAAAGGGAGTTTTTAGAAAGTTTTTAGAGGGTTTCTTAAGGGAATGAGCCCAAAAAACAATAAGAACCACTTTTTAAACTCTCTAATTTAAAACCTGTTTGATGGTTTCTTACACTGTTCACGGGTCACACTGACACGTGGCGGTCCGCGATTGATTCGTTTTTATTTTTATTTTAAATCAGACAAAAAAAATAAAAACTCCAAATGGGGTTCTTGGGTTAATCATGTTCTTAGAGCACCATTAACTGTGTGGGATCTTAAAAAAATGTTTTCACAACTTACATAATAATATTTTAATGTGATTTTGTTATTTTATTTTTTATTTTAAAAATAAAGCTATTAAATGGTGACATTGTAATAAAAGTATGTAGACAATTTCTAATAACTTCTTTAGTGAGATACTGTGTGATATTTTCTCTTTATTTTTTTTTTCTTTTTGTGTTAGAGATATTGAGATAAAAGCTAACGTTCTTGGTGCTCTTAGGCGGTATACGCACTTTTAGTATCTAAGAGCACCATTAACCATAGCACCCCACTTGGGATGTTTATTTTTTTTTTTCTGTTTGTAAAAAAAAAAAAAAAGATAAACCAATTGCGGGCCGTCACGTGTTAGTGGAACCCGCAAATAGTGCAAGCACCCAAACAAAATGAGTGCTTATTTAAGCAATTTAGGAGTTGATTTTAAGGAGTGCTTGTGGGCCCCACCCCTTAAGCACCTTGGGTTAATGGTGCCCTAAGAACATCCAGAGTGAGAGTCTTTCGGTGAGAACTTTTTACCAAAATTAATAATATTATAATGAAAAATCTTTTAAAAATTGAAAGATTCATGCAAAATCTTTTCGTAAAGAGATTTTTGTATAAGTTTTTTAATTTTTAAAGAGTTTCTTATTATAATATTATTAATTTGGGTGAAAAAATTTCATCGAAAGATTTTCACTGCGAATGTTCTTAAAGCATCTGCAGTTGAAGTTTTTCAGAATTTGAAAGATTCATACGAAAGTATTTTTACCAAAAACCTTTTATATGAATATTATAGTATTATTACTTTCCGTGAGAGATTCCTATCAAGAAACTTCTACTGCGAATGCTCTAAATATATAATATAATTATATGTGATCATCTAAACATGACTTCGCCAATTATATTTTACATAAATAATATATTGTATGTATATGATATATATATATATATATATTTGTAAACTGAAAAATAAAATATAATTAAAATATAAAATTTTGTAAAAAAATATAGTTTAATATATATAAATGGTTTCAAATATTAAAAATGAAAATATTTTAGAATATAAAGATAAATAACAGATTTAAATACATAAAATAAACAATTATGATTATATCTAATAATATTTATAAATTAATTAACTTCGGATGTAACAATTGAATGTTCAGATATTGGTTTTTGTATGTATTATAAATTGTTATTTGAAAAGTATGTAGACAGTTTCTAATAACTTCTTTAATGATATATATATATATATATGTATTTTTTTAATTGTTTTTGTGTCAGTGATAGTTTTTGCAAAAAAGTAAAATAAATTGTTATTTGAAGTAACAGGTGTTTTCTCACTTTGTTATGACTGCATTGCTTTTGAAGTTGTTGTTTTCCAGTAAGCACTGAACTGTACGACACTATTATTTTTAATTTTGCTTGAATTTGGATGCATTTTTTTCTTTTTGTTTTTTAGTTGGGTATTGGGTATATATTATGGTGAAGTTGGGCTTTAAAACCTTAACTTTTTCATATATACACATTCGATTATCCATTTTATTACACTTAATTAGTTATACTTAATTATAATCTCCTAACATTTTTTATTAATTCAGTTATATTTACCATGGAAATAAAATAACTTTCGATCATTCTATATATTTTGAATTCACCAGCGCATATCCTAATAATTTTAGATTTTTTTTGAAGTCTATGAACTAACAATTTGTATTTTGGATTATAAAATTTGGATCTCCTGTTATGGTTTTGGGCTCTAAAATGTTTGCATTACTTTATATTTTCTGTGTTTGAAGATTGTTAATACCATTTATGAAATAATAAAATCCCTTATATACTAAAACGCAAGTCACCTAGCACATCAGAAGTTAACATGTGGTAAAAATTTTTTTTTGAAAAATAAATAAAAACAATGAAAAATACAATACACGTTTTTGTTCAGTATAATAGATAAGCTTAACCATACTTAACCAAAACACATAATTATGTTCTACAAAATTAAAAAAAAACAATTAAAACAGAATAATCTTTAAGAAAAAAAAAACCCCAGCGGCCAATGTATTTTCCACAAAACTTAACCCACTAACCACGGTCATTCTGGTTCTTCCACAAAAGAGAAAAAAATGTTGTATGATTAAAATTGGTATAAGAACTTAATATATTATTCAGTTTTTTAAAAAAATTAATATTTCATATAAAATTTTATTTACATTTTTGCAATCATATACAAGATTGTTTGTCATAATGTCTAAATAAAAATCCACAAATTTTAATGAATTTTTTAAGTTATATTTTTATGATGTATCAAAACTAACACAACTATATCCAAAATTCACTATTTTCTCTCTTTTATTCACAACAGTTACATTTATTAATTTTTTGTTCAGAATTAAGTCTTATATTAAGCAAAATTTTATGAAAAGACTTAAATAAAATTAATAAAAAAACCTTCACGTTAAACTATTTTTTTTTTGAAATTTCAGATATTTAAAGTCCTATATTTTCTCAAATGATATCATTCACGTTCGACATTAATTTTCACCACTTTAAACAGTTTTTATATAATATTTTATCTACTAATTTAAGCACCTGACCAATCAAATTACAACACATGATATTTGATTAAAAACAAAATTAATCAAAAATTAATAAATTGTGATAAAAATGGTTTAAACACAAAAAAATAAAAATTTAATCTCATTTTTTAGGTTTTAAATCCCTAAATTTTCTAAATCCCCACTACCACTTTCAATCATGGCATAAAATCAAACTGTATCTCTTCTATTATTTCTTTTTCTCTTCCTTCTTCTATATGTTCCACAATTTCATTAATTTCTCTATAGTTTTGAGTGTATCAGTAAAAATCATAGAGGTTTGAGCACGCAATTCATGTTATATCATTTGATTATTTTAGCGTGATTCAGGTAAAATATGTCACTTGAATATACTGTTGTTTTAAAGTTTATTTCTTTAAAAAAAAAGACATGAAAATGAAATCATTATTTGTATATGAGGTAAAAACAACTACATTCAACTATACTATATAAAAAATGAGTTATTTACAAATTATTATTATTATTGTTTTTTTTTAAAAAAGTTAAATATGTCAATCAAAAAGTTTAAATTAATAGTTTGTTTATAGGTGTTGGTGATGATTCTAAAAAATAGAGTAAATAGGTGATTAGTGGAGCATTAATACAAGTCTCAAACAAATGTGAAAAGCTGGTTAAAAACAAAAATGAATCAAACTAAAATCTAGGCATTACACTAGTAAAAAACAGCGACAAAGCCACGAAATTGCCACGTACATTTCGTGGCAAAAATACAAAAGCTACGAACCACCCACGAATTTGCTACGAAAACAATAACGTGGTAAAACGTGTCTAATTCGTAGCAAATATTGCTACGAAATTGCTACGGAATAAATCGTGGCAAAATGTAGCCACGAACTTACCATGAAAATAACGTGGCTCCGGTGTCTCGATAAAAAGCGTGACATTTCGTGTCAAAATAAGCCACATTTTGCTACGTTTTATTCGTGTGTAACTTTATTTATAATAATTAGATGTTAAAAAATATCTATATATATGCCACGATATATTTCGTAGCAAAAACGTGGGTACCCCACCGTAAATTACGTCAAAGCAATCAAATCATACACATATGGCAGCGATAAATACAAAAAAAAAAGCCACGAACATTATTTCGTGGTAAATTTCGTGGCAAGCCTGGTTAGTGTCATCCCATCCATCTGACTTAGTGCAGAAAAGATTCGAAAATATTGCCACGAAATGTTTCATGTCAAAACCGTAACAATATTCGTGGCAAATCGTGGCAAAAAGCGTAGCAATTTTCGTGGCAAATCGTGGCAAAAATGTGGCAAGGTTTTGGCTATTTATAAAGTTCGTTTTGATTGGAACAATCATGGAGTTTTAAAAACTATTTTTACCAGAAAAAAAAGAGTGTTCAATGTCTTATTATTTTCAAAATCGAGAGTGGATGGATAAACACATTGATCCACTTTATAATACTGTTTCAAGCGAGTTTAGTGAAGGTGTTGAAGTTTTTCTTGCATTTGCCTCGAATCAAAATTCTTTCATAGAGGGGAAAACCATGTTATGTCCTTGTGTAAGATGTCAAAACCGAAAGCAACGTGATGCAAGAACCGTATCTCGCCATCTTTACCGAGTCGGCTTCAAGAGTAATTATTATGTATGGTCAAGCCATGGAGAAAACTACTATGATGTTGGAGAATCATCGACGGGAGGCCAATTAATGGGAAATGAAGCAACGTATGCGGAAGACATGCCATATCAAGAGAACATTCTAGGAGGAGATTTTGGGTCAACCGATATACTGGAGAATTTGATGGAAGAACCCAATGAAGAGCAATATGAAGAAAGAGTGTTTGAAGCTTTTGAAGCCGCCAATCAACCACTATATGATGGATGTATTGAAGGTATTTCTCAACTATACTTGGCATCTCGTTTAATGAAAGTAAAAACTGATCATAATTTGGCGGAGTCATGTATGGATGAGATATCACAAACTTTTAGAGATGTTTTGCCACAACCAAATAGATCTCCTGGTTCATATTATGAGACAAAGAGGCTGACGAAGTCGCTTGGTCTCCCTGTTGTCAAGATTGACATTTGTGAGGATAATTGCATGTTATTTTGGAAAGAAGATCGAGAGCTGTTGGCGTGTCGGTTTTGTGGAAAAGATAGATATCACGAGAACCATGGGAAGGGGAAAAGACGTCCCAAACAAAGAATGTTTTATATGCCTATAACAGAGAGGTTGAAGCGTATGTACCAACAAAAGGCGACTGCATCACAAATGCGATGGCACGCAGAACATGTGTCACCAGAAGGAGAAATGCATCATCCTTCTGATGCAGCAGCGTGGAAGCATTTTAATAAGGTATATCTTGATTTTGCTGCGGAAAGTCGAAATGTTTATCTAGGATTAGCAACAGATGGATTTAATCCAGTGGGCATGAGCGGTGAAGCCCACTCGGTCTGGCCCGTCATCGTAACCCCGTATAACCTACCTCCTGGTATGTGTATGAAAAGGGAATATTTCTTTTTATCAGTACTAGTTCCTGGGCCAAGACATCCAAAGAAGAGCATTGATATCTATCTGCAGCCGTTAATTGAAGAGCTTAAAAGTTTGTGGAGCGATGGTGTTCAAGCATATGATATCTCGAAGAAGGAAAATTTCACGATGCGAGCCGCTTTAATGTGGACAATTAATGACTTCCCCGCTTACGGCATGATGTCAGGATGGATGACTCATGGTCGTTTAGCTTGTCCATATTGTCTAGATGATACAAAGTCATTTTGGTTGCAACATGGAAGGAAACATAGTTGGTTTGACTGCCATAGAATGTTCCTGCCTAAGGAGCATCCATACAGAAGAAATGTCCAAGCGTTTCGAAAAGGGCAGGCAATAACTGATGATCCTCCACCATGGCTGACGGGAGAAGAAGTTCTCTACGAAAGAATCAACAACATCGAAGGACTGAACAAAACTGTCGACTGTGGAGGAAATGGACACGAGAAACCTGCGACCACTATAGACGGCTACGGCAAAGACCACAATTGGGTGAAGAAGAGTATCTTTTGGGATTTGCCGTATTGGGATAACCTTCTTCTTCGCCACAACTTGGACTTCATGCACGTTGAGAAAAATTTCTTCGATAATCTTATCAATACGGTGCTTAATGTTCCCGGGAAGACAAAAGATAACGCAAAGTCGAGGATGGATCTACCTGATTTGTGCAGAAGGGCTGAGTTACATATCAAAGATGATGGAACAATGCCAGTCCCGATATTTTGGTTGTCGAAGGAAGAAAAAAAGGAATTTTTGCGATGGTTGAAGAATGATATAAAATTTCCAGATGGGTATGCTTCAAAGTTTAGTAGATGTATAGACGAGACGAATAACAAGATTTCAGGTCTAAAAAGTCATGATTGTCACGTCATTATGCAACGACTTCTTCCATTTGCGTTTAAGGAACTACTTCCCGAAAATATTGCAATTTCAGGTACATTATCTTAATAATTATTTTGATATGTGTTATTATCGAGTAACTTCTATTATTTTTTTGTAGAGATAGCACTCTTCTTTCGTGATGTCTCTGCGAAGATACTTAAGCAAGAAGATGTAGTCATTTTAAAAGAAAACATTACGGTGAAACTTTGCAATTTGGAGAAGATCTTTCCACCGTCGTTCTTTGATGTTATGGAACATCTGCCCGTGCATTTAGCAGATGAAGCTGCTTTAGGTGGTCCAGTGCAATATAGATGGATGTATCCTTTCGAGCGATACATGTACCATCTGAAAAAGAAAGTTAAAAATAAGGCACACATTGCAGGTTCCATCATTGCACAATGTGTGAATGAAGAGATATCTACCGCTTCTGCAAACTTCTTTGGTAATCCACATGTGGTACCTGAGGTTCCACTTCCTGGAGAAGTTCGGTTTACATATCAGTATCCAGAAGTGCCTACCTTGTTTTACCATGAAGGTCGGGTTAGTGGGAAAACTGAAGAAAAATGGCTAACCGATGATGATTACAAAGTCCTCCAGACTTTTATGATGCTCAATTGTGATACATTCGAACCCTACGAAATGTAGTTCGATAAATTTTAAGTTTTTCATGATTTTTTTGAAGTTATTAATCTCTTTAAACATACAGGATGTTTGAGAATTTTATGATTGAGAGAAATCCAAATATGTCTACTAATGATCTACAAATGGCGAAAGACCAACATTTTGCCGAATGGGTGAAAAACTATGTGAGTTTCCGATATTGTTTGATTTATAATTTGAATTTGAAACTTATTAATTATAGATATAATTTTAATTAATTAACAGATTGTGCAAGCGAGTAACACATATGAGTTTCCGTTCCGGATGTTGGATTTTGTACAAGGCCCGCAACGTAAGTATAAAACTTGGCCGATTTACCATTCACGTGGATACTGCTTCCACACACATAGCCATGGCCAAGATAAGAAAACCCAACATTATGGCGTCCAAGTTCATGGAACCACTGATACTGACTATTACGGTTTGATCGAGGAGATAATGATGGTTGAATATTTTGGTTCTGTTGGACTGAAGGCCATGGTTTTTAAATGTAAGTGGTTTGATACAACTGAAGGTCAGGGAATTCGAAAACATAAATCAGGAATCGTTGATGTGTCTCCGCGCTGGCAGTATGAGAAATATGATCCATTTATCTTATCTGGTAATTGTGACCAAGTTTGTTTTATCCCTTATCCGCGGGTACGACATACATCAGAAAACGATTGGTGGGCATGTACAAAAGTTATGCCCAGAGGGGTTCGAGAAACTTCTGAAGATTGTCTTGTTGCGTTACAAGATGATACATACAACCAAGTTGTTGCACAGAGCGTGATGTTGCGCATTGAGTCATATATTGTTGAAGATGAGTCAGATTATGATTTCACGCCGGTTGTTCCACCTAATGACGAATATGTTTCCGAAGATGAACTACAAGAGTCTTGTACTGATTCAGATTCAGAATCTGATTCAAGTTCTTAATAAATTTGTCGTTCATGAAGTTGTAAAAAAATTGTAATATATAATAAGTGAACTTTTTAGTTAATTTGGAATTCATGAAGTTTTACAATTTGTTAATATATAATACTAGATTTCTTAGTTTTAAAACGTCAATATATTGTGTAAACATACACAAATTAACTTAATTCCAAACCATAAGTACATACTTTTAAGTTTTTTTTTTTAATTATGTTATATATTTGTTTGACTCAACCCTATACTCTTAAATTATATTTTTTTACATTTTAATCTAAACCCTAAACCCTAACTAAACCCTAAACCATAACTAAACACAAAATTAAATTCTTAAATTACATTTCCCCCCCCAAAAAATTAACCTAAATATATTCCCTCCTAAACCCAATACCCATTTCCCTCTAAACCCAAAATTTCCCCTCCAAACCCAAAATTTAACATTAAGTTCAGCCCAAATAACTCACTCCCCAAATCACTCATCTCTCTCATTCTCGTCTCTCAAACTCCTCTCTCAAACTCTTCTTCTCTCATTTTCCTCTCTCTCTCTCTCTCTCAGCGATGATTCCTCTCACCGGAACCTCCAACGGAGTCCGTCGTCGCCCGCGGTCTTCCGGATTACAGCTCCCTGGTAAGTTCTCTTCTGTGTTTCGAAACCTAAGGTTTCGATTTAGGGTTTTCTGTTTTTTGATTTGCATGTCTAGTTAGGGTTTCGATTTCAAGGGTTTAAAGGGCTTCGATTTTGGTTTGGGTTTTGATCTAAAGTGTCAATTTTGATTCCAAGGGTTTGTAGGGTTTTGATTTCAAGGGTTTAAAGGGGTTAGATTTTGGTTTGGGTTTTGATCGAAAGTGTCGATTTTGATTTGCATGTCTAGTTAGGGTTTCGTTTTTTTCTTGTTTCCATTTCAAGTTTGGTTTTGCTTTCGGTTTCGATTTTATCGCATATCCTAATATTCCTTTTCTTTGTCTGTCTACAGATATGCGACAGGGGAGACCTCAAATGACGACCTCGTTGCCTGCTGCCATGTCCCCAACTTCTGCTCCGCCTGTCCCTCCTGGAGTTGTACCTCCTGGTGCTGTACCTCACGCATCTGCCGGCTCTTCAACTGCAGTGTCTGCGGCTCCTGCCACCTATATCAGGAGAAGAGAAGACGCTCTGCTACGTGCACCATCCAGACGTAACCAGCAACACCTCCATCCTCAAAAGCTCAATGGAGCATTGTGGTAAGATTCTAAGTATTAGTCTAATGGTTAATGTTGTTCACTGTGTATCAGTGTGATGGTTTATATTGTTATGGTTAGCATTGTGTTGTGGAATTAGTTAAACCGTGTATTAGTAGGTTAACTGTAGAGTTTAATACATGATTTTGTTTGATGTTTGCCATTGACTTATCTCAGGTTCGGTATTGATCCTGAAGTCCATGCTTTTATCCGAGTAACATGGCAGGGAAACTACTGGGGGCCGTGGCCAACCTGGAAACTCGTTCCACACGAGAAGAAAGATCAGTGGTGGCATGCCTTTATTGTAAGTCGTTGTTTCCCTCTTTTTCACTTTCTCAACATCGGATGCTTGTTAATTTTCTTAGTAATATTTATTTCTAATGCCTTATCTTCTTTTGTAGCAACACTACTACTGGGAAGACCAATTCCATGATGAAATCTACCTAAAATGGAAGCTACAAACTCAGGTTACCGTCTGTGGCCGCATCAGCCAGAAGAGGAGAGATAACAAGCAACCTCCATACATCAGTGACACTGACTGGGCAACAATTGTTCATAACTATGGCACTGAGCAAGCAAAAAGGAAGAGTCAGTCAGCTGCAGCATCTCGTAAATCTGCTCCTACAGGGAAGAAGATGCACAAACACGGTGCAGGCCCACGATGTTTCATTGGCATTGAGTATAAAATGGTAAACTTTTCCTTGAGTTTTTTTTCTTAGTTTTTTTGTCTTAAGTGATGTCTAACTTCCATCTGTTTCCTTTCTTATAGATGGTTGATGAAGGTTTGGATGAACCACCTCCATATACAGCCCTTGCGAGGAAGACTCACATGGGTAAAGATGGTTCATTCATAGACGACCGTATGGAGGAACTGGTGCTGGATGTTGAGCAAGCTGTCGAAGAGATGTTACAAGAAGGATCTCCAGTTGGCGACAGTCAAGCTGAGTCCACTGCTGCTACAAATTCAAAGCGCTTTCTTCTCAACCAAGAATACATCAAGGTCATCTCATCTCTCATCTTCATTGTATTAATTAGTTTTTTACTACCTTACTACTTAGTTATTGAACTGTCATTGGAAATGCTTGTGATTGTCTCGGTTAGTTATTGGAGTTGTAACTGTCTTAGTTAGTTATGGAAATGCTTATGATTGTCTCAGTTAGTTATTGGAGTTGTGAACTGTGAGTAAATGCTTGCTTATCCTTCTTTTTCCTTTCTTTTTGCAGAGAGCACAGACAAAGAAGGGTAAAATCTATGGCATTGGCAGTGTTCAGTACAAGAACACCAGTCCTTCTGTGTCAATTCCTGAGTCACTGAAGCGCAACCTTGATATGGAGATGCGCATGTCTGGCTTCGAGACAGCCATTTCTGAAGTCAAGGAAGATTTCAATGCTTTCAAGAGTGATTTCAAGGAGGAGATGTCAGCAAACAGAGCAACTCTCGGCATCATTCTGCAAACTCTCCAATCTCAAGCTTCCACTGCCTCAACTGCACAACCATTTAAGCCTGAAGCTCAGTCACAACCTCAAGGTCAGTCCCAATCTCCAGTTCATTCTCAACATCAGCCACAATCTCAAAGTCAGCATAAAGCTCAACCACAATATCTCATGACCACCAATAACCAATCTGACTTAGATAGGTGGTGCCAAAAAGAACTTGGTTTGTAAGTTGATGAAGTAATGACCACCAATAACCAATCTGACTTAGATAGGTGGTGCCAAAAAGAACTTGGTTTGTAAGTTGATGAAGTAACTTACAATATTTTGTGTACTTTCTTTGTTTCCCTTTTTTGAATGTTTCAAACTTCAATATGTAATATATGAATGTTTAAAACTCCAGTATGTAATATATTTTCGTTTCTAATATTTTGGTTTTATGATCTTTTCGTTTTTAATTCGCATATTATATTTGCATTTTATTTTTTTTATTTTTTTTATTTTTTTTATTTTTTTATAATAGTTTAAAAGTAACACGAAATAAATCGTAGCAAACAAACACAAATACACACGGAATATTTCGATAGAAAATCGTAGCAAATTGTCACGAAGGGAGTCGTGCCAAAATCGTAGCATATTACCACGTTATTTTTTGTATCATTTCGTAGCAACATATGCCACGAAAGTTTCATGTCAAAACGTAGCAAAGCTTGCCACGAAAATTTCGTAGCAAATCGTGGCAGTTTGCTACGATTTTTGACACGCGCGATTTTTGCTACGAGCGTATACATACGATTTATGTTTCGTGACATTTCGTGGCTTTAGCGCCGTATAGCCACGGAATATTTTCCATACCCACGAAAATTAACGTGGCTGTGGCGCTGTTTTTTACTAGTGTTAACCATATACAAAACCAGAATACATTTTAATTTTGATATGAATGTAAAAGAATTCTTTATCCGTACTACGTACGGAGCTGATCACTATTTTAATAAATCTCAATTTTGTGAAGTAACCTATTACTTCAAAGAAACCAGTCACTCGTTAAAAGAGGAGAGTTTACAAATAAACGTACAGCTGATTTGGCTAACCCATCAGCAAATACATTTTCCAAACGAGGGGTGAAAACAAAATAGACAAATAAAAGGAAACTACTCAATATGTGAATGTCGTGGAGGATCCCTTGAAGCTCGATGACAGAAGAATTCGTTGTAAGGAGAGGAACCTCAAGTCGAGGAAATCCATGTGTATTGCGGGCGCTAGCACGGACTTCAAAGCCAGTGCCTCCACCATTAAGGTTGAGCTGACATAACTCTTCACATCATTGCCTTGCGTCAAGATGGCACCCGCAACATCGTTGAAAACCCATCCCATTCATCCCTTCTTAGATTCTGCCTCGCAAGCACCATCTGTAAAACAAAAAAAAGTAGAGGGGGAGTTGTTGCAAGGCGATGGGGAGGGGGGGGGGTGATAGTTATTTTTGGCCTGAGTGGAGATTTGCACACAACTCCAGTCTCTTGCGTCACGAATAGCTTTGTTTAGAATCTCAAGCTCTGAATAGGTATTATCTTCAAAAAGTAGTTGGTTCATACTAGTCCATAGGTTCCTTAGAACTCATGGATACAATGCATAGCAACACCAAAATGTGGAAGATTGATTAAGCGTTTACGACTTTCAAGAGGTTGAGAGATTGTCAAGGTGGAAGTAGCCGGTTTGAAACTTGTTGGCATGAGGTCCCAGACCTTCGAAGCAAAGGGGCAGAGGAAAACGGCGTGGATTTTGCTTTCCCTTCAACCACAATGCTTACAACTATAGTTAACATCAATACCTTGTCTGGCCAGAGATTCTCCTACCGAGAGTGATTTTTTGCCAATTTACACAAAAATAGTTTGAGCTTAGGTGAGGTTTCAGTGTTCCAAATGTAGGATCTCCAATAGAAGGGGTCTTGTATGATCTCTGTTCTGCGACAAGTACTCTGAACTTTTGCCAAAGAATAACCAGATTTAGTGGTATACATACTCTACTTCTCAGGCAACCACACCAAAGCATCTTTCATTTCAAAGGAAGTAGGTTGGAGAAGTCGGATAGAGTCCTCACACTGAGGTAAGTGAGACCATATAGCAGTAACGTTCCAGTCTAGTGTCGTTGATTTCAAAAGATTCATAACTGTGAGTTCTTGATCATCAATGTTTGGGGGACCGATAAGTCTAGAGAGCTCTCCAGCCGAGAGCCAATTTTCATTCCCCACATTGATGCCCTTACCATTACCTACTGCCCAACCCAAACCCAGCTTTAGAACTTCCCTACCAGCCAAGACTCCCCGCCAGCCGTGTGACATGGCACCCGAAGAGGTCATCCCCTTTCAATGTTGAATATTGAGGCTTAAAGAGATATTGTGTCGACTGTTGATCCTCATATTCTTTTGACTGTACTATCTATTTATTTTATTTGTATCTGCAGCTATATTTGGTGAGTATTAAAATAAATGTTGTGGTCATTCTCCAGGCCGCTACGTTTGATTAGTGAATTTTTTTATTTTCTTTTCTAGGAACATGTTATGTACTTTTGTTAGTTTATATCTAATGATTGGGTGACAATTAATATAAATTGAAGCGTACTTAAACTAAGAATGGGACGTGAAGCGTGAATATCGTCTTCATGTTCTCTTCTTTATATAGAAGTGAGTGTAAGAAAAATAAGTAACAGAATGAACAACCCAAGAAAAACTGAGAGAGGGAGTTGTGAATCCAGAAAGTAAAGAGAAAAAGTATAGAAAGTTGTTTGTAAGAGAGAGAGTAAAGAAGGAGAATCTTATTTCCTTAATATTTTCTTGTAGTCTACATCTAAGTATATATATAGAGATTGTAGAGACAAGTAATCTAAATAAAATGAGAATGATGTGACAAGTCCCCAACAACTCTTTTAATTCAAATTCAAATGGCTTCCTTTGCCTCCAATGATCGCATGGATGCATTTCGGTGGATTGGTTTTGGTAGATGACTTCCTGTGGATGTTTTGAATCTTTTTCTAGAATCCATGTTTCTTCTTCTCAATACTCCCCCTCAAGCTTAGCCATAAGTTATGGTTAAGCTTGGAACACCATGAAGATATTCCTTATTAAAACCTTAGTGTGAAAAAACCCAATGGGACAAAACCACACCAAGAAAAAAGAGTAGATACTTCATGGCCTAGAGCATTATGATCTAGACATATCCATGAGTCCCAAACTTGGATGGATGAACTCACAGACTTTGGTGTTTGCTCCTTTGGTGAAGATGTCAACTAGTTGATCTTCACTTCTTGTGTAGCAAGGTAATATGATTTGTTTCTCCACAACTTGTCTCACTTTGTGACAGTCCACCTCAATGTGCTTTGTCCACTCATGAAACATTGATTTTGATGCTCTATGAATAGCCACCTGATTATCACAATGCATTGTGATTGGTGTTTTTTGTCTCTATGCCTAAGTCTTTCAGCATGTTCTTGATCCAAATGAGTTCACTAGTAAGCTTCCTCATTGCTCTATACTCTGCCTCAACACTTGAACATGATACCACCTTCTGTTTCTTTCTCTTCCAAGTACTAAATTGCCTCCAATGAAATAGCCTGCTATAGACCTTCTGTCTACTTTATCACCAGCCCAATCTGCATCACAATATCCCACAATTTCTATGCTCTTGGTACAACCCATCCATTCACCTTGACCCGGAGCTTCCCTTAGATACCTCAACATCCTTTCCACCATACTCCAATGATGAAATTTATTTCTTGCATATGCTGGCTGACTTGGTTCACAACAAAGCATATATCTAGTCTTGTAATGGTTAGGTAGATTAGCTTCCCAACCATTTCCTATAGAGCTTGACATCTCTAAATGGCTTATCTTCAAACTCCTCCTCACGCAATACTTTATAACCATCTTCCAGAGGAGTTTTGGCTACTTTTCATCCAAGGATTCCTGCCTCACTCAAAAAAACAAAAGTGTACTTTTTTTTAAGATAAGAATAGCCCCTCTTTAGAGCGACATATCTCAATCCCTATAAATTACTTTAACTCACCCAAATCTTTGATATCAAAAGCATATTTAAGAAAAAATTTAGTAGAGAAAATACCTTCCTTGTCAGTTCTTGTGATGGTGATATCATCGACATACACAAGAATTACTATAATACCTTTCTAGCTAGAGAGATTAAAGAGTGCGTGGTCAGCTTCTGATCTTCTAAACCCTCTTCCATTCAAGGTTGTTCTCAACTTGTGATACCAAGCTCTAGGTGATTTCTCCAGTCCGTAAAAGGCCTTCTTTAGTCTCAACACATTCCCTGGCTTGACTAGATGTTCTAAACTAGGAGGTGGATACATATAGACTTCATCCTCTAATTCTTCTTGAAGGAAAGAATTCTGCACATCCATTTACCACAACTCGCAATCCAAGTTAGTAACCAATGAAAGAACTATCCTTATGGTGTGAAGCTTTGCTACTGGTGCAAAGGTATCCACATAATCCTCTCCATGTGTATGAGTGAAACCCCTTGTAACCAGACTAGTCTTGCGTCTCTCCACCTTTCTATTTGCCAAATATTTAATAGTAAACACCCACTTGCTTGTTACTGCTTTCTTCCCTTTTGGAAGTTCAGCTTCATACCAAGTGTCACTAGTCACTATAACATTTTTTTCATTCCCAATAGAGTCTCTCCACTCTTCATGCTCCATTGATTCCTCATAGGACCTTGGGATATATTCCCGATCCAGTTGACTAGTGAAGATAAAATGTTCTTCATGGTAGTGTGCCAAAGAACATGTTGTTTGTATAGGATATACAACTGCATTGCTGTTGAAGTATACTTTGGTGTTTACCCACTGAGATTGTTTCTTCATCCTTGTAGTCCTTCTTAATTGTTGAACTTCTTCTTAAATTCCATCTAGATCTTGGAAAGTTGATTCGTGGATTGTTTCTTCGTGGACATCTTCTTCGTGGATAGCTTCTTCTTGGACAGCTTCTTCGTGGACAACTTCTTCGTGGACAGCTTGTGATTCAGGTTGATTTTCCCCTTCATGATCAAGATGGACTGCTTCTTCAGTTTTGTGGGGAGTAAAAGATCCCTTGATTTCCTTACTCTCCTTAGGGTGACTGATTCCAAGGCTTCTTAGGATGATTCTCAGATTATTTGTCCTATCCAAGGGTCCATGTGAGAGATCTCTAAGATTTATACAACTCTTCTCATCATAGTATCCCTTGGATTCCAAAAACTTCACATTTATTGAGACAAGAACACTTCTTGACTTTAGTACATAGCACTTATGCCCCTTCTCTGTGTGAGAGTATCCAATGAACATGGCCTTGTCACTCTTGGCTTCAAGTTTGTTTCTCTGCTCACTTGGCGTCAAGACATAGCAAACACACGTAAATGATCTATAGGTGGTTTATTTTTAGTACCTGAAAGGGTGAGACATCTTGGAGGATTTTGGTTGGATTTCTGTTGATGATATAACATGCTGAAACCACAACATCTCCCCAAAATCTCTTTGGAACATTGGTGTGGAACATAATGCTTCTTGAAACCTCCATAAGATGTTTATTCTTCCTTTCAGCCACTCCATTTTGTTGTGATGTGTAAGAACAACTTGTTTGATGGATGATTCCATGTTTTGCTAAGTGATGTTTGAAGGCATGAATTGTGTATTCCTCATCATTATCTGACCTAAATTTTTTTTATCTTTTTATTGAAATGGTTGGATAGTTCTGAAAGTTGATGAAAGCTTCTAATATTCTGTCTTTAGATTGAATCAAAGTTAGCCAAATATATTTTGATTTTTCATATATGAAGGTAACAAAGTACTTATGGTTTTCTCTAGATACGCAAGGTATTATCCAAACATCAGAGTGCACAAAATCAAAGAAATGCTCATAAATAATCATGGATTTAGTAAAAACCGACTTGTAATGTTTGCCAAGAATACAAGCTTCACAACTATCATTCTAAAAGATAGATTAGGCAACATCAATCCTAAGGCACGAGAATGAGGGTGACCTAATCTAGCATGCCACAATATATGATTAGCGAAAATAGGAATGGAACTAAAGGCAATAGGTAAATCAGATCTAAGGTTGGTGTCTTCAAGAACATACAAGTCTCCTTTGCTTACACTCTTCCCAAACATCTTACTAGTTTCAATATCCTGAAAGTGAACCTCACTAGAACTGAAATAACCTTGAAATTGAGATCAGTAGTGGCCTTTTTAACAGAAAGTAAGTTAGATGCAAATGTTGGCATGTAAAAAGCTTTGGACTCTTTTTTCAAACAGTTTCAGGTTCCATATACCTCTAATAGGTATTTGATCACCATTTGCAATCACAACATCACCTAAAGCAGGTTCTATATTGCTAATTAGACTAAAATCCTTAATAATATGATGTGATGCTCATGAATCTACAATCAATGGCTTAACAATTTGTAATGCATTTAAACATTTACTACTACTGTTACCAGAGTTTTCATTGAGTGTTTTGATAAGGGCCTCAATGTCTGACTTGCGGATGAAGGCATCATCATTAGGAAGCTGAGAAGTAGCTCCCACAACATGATAAGTATACACCATAACCTTTCCAACCTCATTGTTGTGCACGACTTCATGAGCTCTAGCTTGGCTGAACTTGGATGATGAAGGTGGCATGAGGTGAGGATGGAGGATTCAGTAATTTTTCTTGGAGTGACCTTGTTTCTTGCAATATTCACAAGTCACACGCCTATCACCTCCTGGTTTGTAAGCCGCCTTGTTTGCTGCAGTAGTCTCCACTTTCTCAGCCTTGCTATCCATAGACAACTCGCCTTTACCACCAAACAACCCATCTGAGCCTTGCTCCTTCTGAAGTTGATCACACACATCATCCAGAATTGGAAGCTCCTTGACTCTCAAGATATATTTGACAGCATCATTATAAGTTGGGTTGAGAATAAGGGGCTGCCCAAATACTTTATCTGTTCACGCCTCTCATTGAGAGTAGCTGGATCAGTGGTGCTTGGCCTCAACATCTCAAGCTCAGCCCATATTGATCTGAAATTCCCAAAGTGCTTGGTGAACTCCATATCCTCCTGATGTAGGTTGTTGATTGCTTTCTTTACCTCAAAGACTCTGCTCAAGTTTGAAGTGTTGCCATAAACCTTTTGTAAGGTATCCCACAACTCCTTCTCTGTTTCACAATATGAACAAGCCACCATAATAGGATATCAAGTGAGATTTGCAAGACAGACAACACTATAAGATCCTCCTGATCCCATTTTCCTTCATTTGTAACTACAATCTCCTTGCCATTTTCTCTTTAAGTGATTTTTCTTGGTGCTTCACTTGAAGTGATGTACTCCCATACACCTCTTCCACCAAGAGATGTCTTGGTCGATCTTGACCAGAGAAGGTAGTTTAAACCCTTAAGAGTAACCAAAATGATCACTGCTCCATTTCGATTTGCTATTATCCAGCGGGTAAAAGAGTGAACTGAGTGAAAATTTGAATATTGAAAGCTGGATTCGAGATAAACCAAGAAGAAACTAGGTGTACTCTCTTAAGATGAATTGAAATGGACAGAACAGAGTGAGCACTTCCAAAAAAATGAATAGAACTTGCAAGAACAGATTTATTATCCACTGGATAAAAGAGTGTTCTTCAAGAGACAATAAGTGAAGAAATGAGATGAGTGAACTGAATTTTCGGAAGAAAATAGATGTTTAGGAGCTTAGAAGCTCTGATACCATGTAAGAAAAATAAGTAACATGATGAACAACCCAAGAACAAGTGAGAGAGAGGGTTGTGAATCCAGAAAGTAAAGAGAAAAAGTGTAGAAAGTTGTTTGTAAGAGAGAGAGAGAGAGTAAAGAAGGAGAATCTTATTTGCTTAATATTTTCTTGTAGTCTCTACATATAAGTTGATATAGAAAGATTGTAAATACAAGTAATCTAAATAAATCTGATGTGACAAGTCCCTAACAGCTCTTTTAATTCAAATTCAAATGTCTTCTTTTGCCTCCAATGGTCGCATGAATGCATTTCAGTGGATGACTTTTGGTGGATGACTTCCCTTAGATGGGTTTCCGTGGATGACTTCCCGTGGATGGGTTGACTCTTCTTACATAATCCATGTTTCTTCTTCTTAATAGCGAGGAATCTCAACATATGTTTGTAGTATTAACACTTGTTCTCAGTATATATATACTAAGCAAAAATGATAAAAAGATATGAATGATGAACTGAAGAGAACGTAGTAGAATGCATTGATTAAATACCATAATTGAAAATAGTAAATTCGTCACCATAATGTGGAGGGAGAGCACCGAAGACGTTTTAGAATAATCAATGTGATATTTCTAAATATTGAGCCAAAATGATATTGATAGGTTATATGCAAAATTTTGGACCTAAACCTAAAGATTAAAATTTGTTTAACAAAAAATCTCCTCCTATAATAAAAGAAATACAATATTGTAATAAACATGTTATATTGATGGAAGCTCACATCACTTCAAATTTCACTAAAATACACTCTTATTGGGCGTGATGTTGTGGTACGATATAATATCTGCTAGAACATGACGAAAAGCAAAGAGAAAATAGTTTTTATTTTTTTATTACAATTTAGAAAAAAAATTGTTAGGTAAAACAAGTATTATAGATATGGTGAAAAATAACTCAAGTATAAAAATGTTAATAACATCACCATCTTTATTTTATTCCATGTTACATGTACGAAGTTAAAATTAATATGATGGAAACGTCATAATCAGGTTTAATTAATTTTAAGCTTTGTTAATGTGGTCGATACATAATATATTAAACTTAACCATGTTTTAGTAAATATGACCCAATCCAACCCATAAAAGCAACTCGGTGAAGCTCTTATTTCCCCAAATCGGTTTAGTTAGGGTTCGTAAGAAGAAAATAGGGATTTCTAACAGAGTGAGAGAGAGAGAGAGATAGATAGATAGAGAGAGAGAGAGAGAGAGAGAGAGAAATGGAATTGGGTGGAAGTTCGGGCAAAATCGATGGAGCAAGGGGGTGAAGGTAAAGTGCAATGTTTATGTGGGTTGCCGGCGAAGATATCTCAAGCTTGGACTGGAAAACAATCCGGGTCGAAGGTCTTATGCTTGTGAGCGTTATAAGGTACAAAAAACCTATGATTTCTCTGTGTTAACGTGGAGGTAAATGTAAACTTTTCCGATGGTTTGTGAGGGAGAAGCATACGGATAGAAAAAGAGAGCTCGTATTGAAGCTAGAGATGAGATTCATGTTAATAACAAGGAAATTGAGGAATTGAAGAAGTTTGTTTCTTAACTTTGTAGTGAGTTGGTAAAAAGGAAGAGGTAGACGAAGACATCATCAACAATTTTCTCAAGCTATGATAGTCCTCTTTGTATTCTTTGTAATGCTAGAACATACTTGTCTTTGTTTTTTGTAATGGCTGAACCTTGTAATGCTTGAATATAATTGTAACACTCTGACCGTTGATGGCTAATTGGTCTCACATGTCTTCTCTCTCGGCTCGTGGGTCTCATTCCATATGACGAGCGACGCGTTAATTTTTCTAAGACTCGAAAGTCTTGTTTACTAACTCTGCAATCATCACATAACTTTTTCACGTGATTTAATCTCACTCACATGGTATCGCAAATCACTTCCCAATAGGTCATTTATCCTTCCACTACTCCAGCTCAAGCACGCTTAACTCTGGAGTTCTAAACGGATATCTGCTGGAAAAGATAAGTGCACTTTGGTGACATAGATAGTGAAATCAATTCTCTTATTCCTTTCCATATACTACAAACCAAGATGTTAGAGTCAAATGGTTGTTTTGTCATTCCATGAATTCAGTTACATTCAAAATATCTTAGATTAAATTCAAAAGCACAAATATTACATTTTAAAATAACCAATTTGTCATAGATATTACACATAAGTCATACATTAGAAAGTTATGTCAAATACATTCCTGAAAAGGCATCAAGCTCCTTCATCCAATGACCATTAGCATTCATCTTCCTTTTGTTTTCTGATGTATGTTCAAACAAAAACTTCTTGTCCGAAATATTTTCATTTGACAACTTGTACCACATTTTTCCTCATATTAGCTTCATGAACCATCTTCTTAGTCACTTCTTAAAATATTGCTACACCATCAACCACAAACACCTCCAAAAGCCATCAACAAAATTTAACAACCTATCTTCTTAATATTTAAAAACAATTGAATGAAAACTATTAATATTCACCGAGATAGGACCAAAAAGAAAAAAAAAATCAAATAAGAATTTTGTAATCATTGTGTTGAACACCTTATGTGCACAAATTTTTGAAAGTACAAAAAGAAGTAAATTTCATACCTCATCGTGACTCCGACTATGATTGACTATGTTTCTTTGACTGAATCCTCCGTAACCACACTATGACACACTAATTAACTCTTCAACAATATAACCCTCATCGTGACTTCACATTTTTCTCCACTATCGAACCCTAACAACCAAATCAACTCTTCAACAATGTAAGTATTACAGAGATATAGGAAGGATCTCTCTCTCTCTCTCTCTCTCTCTCTCTCTCTCTCTCTCTATATATATATATATATATATATATATATATATATATATATATATAAATAATCGACACCCTTTATCTTTCTATTTGTCGCTATCTCTCTATTTCTCCAAATCATTTTTTTTCTTATGAACCCTAAAAATTTTGATTTGGGCAAAGCTAAGTATTATTTCATACTTGGGTCGGGTTTTATGATTTAGGCCGGGTCGGATTTACTAAAACAAGATTAAGTTTAATATTTTATGGATTGATCTCATTAGTAAAGCTTAAAATCAATTAAACCTGATTATGATGTTTCCACCATATTAATTTTACTTTTGTACATGTGACATGAATTAACATAAAGATGATAATGTTATTAACATTCCTATTTGAGATGTTTTCCACCATACTCTATGATATTTGGTGTAGCTGGCAAAATTTTTTCCTTGTTTTAAATATCTAGAAACTATGATAACCTCTTCTCAAAATATCTCATAATTTTAATAGAATATATACTTATTTATAAAAGTATTTGAGA
The DNA here is from genome assembly GCA_905132885.1 of Moricandia moricandioides. NCBI lineage: Eukaryota > Viridiplantae > Streptophyta > Magnoliopsida > Brassicales > Brassicaceae > Moricandia > Moricandia moricandioides. Next base: position 149,697 of record CAJHQQ010000706.1, read on the forward strand.
AACTTTTTTGCTTTCAACTGGGATTGCTCCTATCACTAAGAGCCATCCACATCTTTGGCTTACATTCTCGAGTTAAACGACCACATTCTCTCTTTCTCTCTCTGATAGAAAACCAGTGCTTGAAACATGGAGTTTAGACCCGGTCTTCCTATCGCTGGCGACTCCATTAGAACATGTGGAGTTTCTCTCTTGACAAAGAGAGGAGGAGGCGATACTGTAAAATGGTTTTCTTGTCAATTCCAAAATACTTACAAAAGCTTATATACTTATGTGAGAATCATACTAGTTTCCTAAATTAGAAAATTACACAATATGTAATTGATACGACTGCATATTGTCCTCAACAATATGCTCAACACCCTGCTTCAAGCTGGAGCATGAATATCACGAATGTCCAGCTTGTGAAGAAAAACTCGAAGTTCCCTGCGTCCTAAGTCTTTGGTCATTATGTCTGCTAACTGATCCTGAGAATGATTATAGCTTGTGGAAATCTTACCATCAACTAGCATCTCAGATGAAGTGTCAGTCGACTTCGACATGTTTTTTCCGCTCGTAAAGCACTTGATTGTCTGTGAAGGCGATAGCTGATTTGCTATCTGAGTAAACCCGCATTGACTGTCATATAGGACTTCAACATTTGAAAGAAACTGTTTTAACCAAAACAACCCCTTTGTAGGAAACACCATAGCCCTATACTCCGCCTCTGCTGAAGAGAGACTGACTGTTGGTTGTTTCCGAGTCTTCTAGGAGATTGGCGGTCACCGAGCTGAACAAAATAACCTGTTAATGATCTGTGTGTTAGTGGACATGCAGCCAAATCAGAGTCACACCAATTATTTAGGCGTAAGTCTGAAGCATTTCGCAGCGTAATCCTTTGTCCAGAATTTAATTTCAAGTATCAAACCACGCTTAACCCAGCTTCCCAATGATCTATTCTTGAATTTTTCATAAATTGAGCCAATGTATGATTAGAGTAACTGAGTTTCGGATGAGTCACCTCCAAGTAGATGAGACGCCCAATGATACGACGATATGTACGTGGATTATTTAGCAAAAGCGAAGTGGACAAAGACAATTTGTGATTTTGTTCCAGTGGGAACTGGCTCGGTTTTGCGTCTATGAGGCTTGTTTCTGTGATGATATTGACCACATATTTCCTTTGTGAGAGATAAAAGCCAATATCATTTTGAGCCACCTAAATACCAAGGAAATAATTGAGGACCCCTAGATCTTTCATATGAAAACAAGTAGAGAGATAATTCTTGAAACATTGGAGAGCCATTGGACAATTCCCAGCAATGACCAAATCATCAACATAGAAAAGAACTTGAAGAGTAACGCCTTTTTTGTTATGGCTGAATAATGAGTAATCCGATAACAATTGTTTAAAACTGTATGTATGTAAGGCAGTGGATAGCTTCGCGAACCAACATCTAGGTGGTTGTTTTAAACCGTAAAGTGATTTCTTCAGTCGACATACCTTAGTCGAATCTTTCGTATGGAAACCTTGTGAGATCTTTATTTACACTTCTTAGGTGAGATCACAATGAAGAAATGCGTTATAGACGTCCATCTGATCCACATACCAATTCTATGCTGCAGCAACATCAAGTAGTAACTGGACTGTACTCATTTTCACAACCGGAGCAAACATATCAGCATAATGGACTCCTTCCTTTTGATGATTTCCCAAAAGGACCAATCACGCCTTATATCTTTCTATTGTCACATCAGACCGATATTTGATTGTGTAAAACCATTTGTTTCCGATGGCCTTTTTACCTAGGGGAAGATCGACAATCGTCCATGTACTATTATAATCCAAAGCTACAATTTCGTTACTCATAGCAGCTCTCAATTTTTTTTCTTTCACAGCTTCATTTTATTTGTGAGGAATTTTACCAGCAGTGACAACGGCTAAGAAGGATTTGTGTGTTTCTGAAAAATGGTGACAATCCACATAGTTAGCAATCGAGTATTGACTTGAAGAGACGGGTTAAGCAGTTACTATGTTTGTTACAAAATTCTTCAAAGCCATAGATTGATTTTTCTTACGGTGTCCCCTTCCCATAAGTTCATGCGATACTGGATGAGTCTTTGAAACCGGTGCTGGTGTTGGATTTGTCTCATCGCTTTCTTCGTCTTGTTTTGTTGTAGGAGACAGAGCTGGAGAAGAGACAGCAGTTGCAGGGCTCTTTTGATCATTGGGTTCATGAATGGTTGGTCCAACCGTATTTAGGCCATGTGATTGGTGATGGGGCGGCCCATTTGTATCCAAAACTTCCAATAAAATTTGTGTTGGC